>WSUE01000099.1:43443-112390 GCA_019633535.1 Tulasnella sp. JGI-2019a | reverse complement strand
CTCAGACTCCTCAGGCTCAAGGAAGGTTGTCCTCGACCAACACTAACTTCCTATCCAATTAGCAGCTCCTATCGCTGCATGGTGAACAATCGCTGAGTGGTTAAACTCTTAGGGGGCACTTCTTGAAGTGTGGGAATCAGACTTCGCCTGGACACTTGCTTCTTGGCATGCACATAGAACTTGAACATTACCCCAGTTAACAGTGACTTCCTCTCCACATGTGTAGATACTTGAACATGTAGAAATGTTGGCTTTCCAAGGTGTGTGGGTAGAATGAACAAACATAACAAATGTTGACTTGGGGACTTGGTGTGCTTTGCAAGGTTGAATGTAAACTAATGGGCATTTGCTTGGTGTGGAGTCACATAGGGCAAATGTAGGCAATGAGGGCAAATACAATATGACAACATGCTAGGTTCAAAATACCAACAATTCACAACCACTTTGATGTGTACAAGAGAGTCACTTTCCACTTGGGGATGCCAGGAGATCCAGAGGCTCTCATAGTCAATCCAGTCCAAGCCTTCCCTTCCAAGGGATCTGGTCCACTATGTCAACTTGGGAAGCAGTCACACTTTGATGCAGTGCTTGTACAAGGTGAAGCAGAAAGTATGCCTCAATTGCTCTATCAACATTGACCTCTTTGCTGATCTAATCAAATATTTCCAGATCTGCCAGTACAGATTGCATAGGTCTGGGCTTTCTTCAAACTTCCTTCAACAATCTTACCCAACCACCCACATTTACTCACATACTGTGAATGGTTAGACCTCACCAAATCCACTTCATATGTGAATTGTGGGCTCTATCATGTTAGAAGAGCACTTGATGATAGCGATCAGCATATGGCAACAGTGATCTGGGTGGACCAAATCATCTGCAGCTGTCATCTTCTTCCACATGACCTAAAGCAGACTGCATAGAGGTCAGCTACAGTGCTAGAGAAGTGCAATGAATTCTATCTTAACAAGTATTTGGATGGCCATACATTTGTATCTATCTCATGACTTAGTAGTTTTCAATGTACTTTGCAATCCTGGTCACCTAGTTATACCATATGCTCACAAAACAATACAAACTTATGCTGATATCTGTTCTAAGTGGTTCTAGTAATTTATCAAGTTGTATTTAAAGCCTTTGGGGCCTATGTTGACTTTTGGCAACTATGGTAGGACACTTTATGCCTATAAATCCTATGAGAGAGTCTTGTGCCTATGTAGCCTATGCAAGGCACTTATATGGCTATGCAGTCTATGCAAGGCATCTATGTGACTATGTAGCCCACCAAAGGCACCTGTGTGGCTATGGAGATCCTGATAGGCAATTATGTGACTATGGCTACTTTGAAAGGCAACCATGTGTCTATGATGTCCATTAAAGTTTACCATGTGACTATGATGCCCTACAATGCTGCTTATTTGTCTAAATAGTACTTGAAAGTTCCTGCTGTGGCTCTGGAGTCCATGAAAGACTTCATAGGATTAGGACTGTCTACAAAGACCTATATAATCAATACTGTATCTATGTAGCATTCTGTCATTTGCTGATGCCAGTGCCATGGCAGATCCATATATATGAAGAGAGCTTGTCACAATCGGCTCCATGAACTCCATGATAAACCGCTGAAGATCATAAAGCATGGCAGACATGAGATCTTTCGACTGGAGAGCTTCCGCTCTTCTCGACGGAACGGATGGAGGTCTCACCAGCACACATTCCTGGTTTTCGCCATTATAGCCTTTAGTTCAGCAACCTGTATGTACAGTGAGTATCGGCGCTCGCACCTTGAGCGATGCTAGCGCAAAACCTCCAGTTGGAGCCATACATGCCGTTCTTGCATTTTCATGAATTCTTCTCATCTGTTGACAATGGTCCTATCAATATCATTCGCGTGAATGCATGTACCTATGAACGTACTATCACCCAGTTCTCTGCCATGCGGACCAATAAAATCGGCTCCTTTTCCTTCCCCATCAGGCCCATGACTTCTACCCAGAAGAGCAACTTCTCCTTCACAAACATAAGGAGTCGCAAGTAAACCTCTATCTTATGCCTACTATCAGGAGGAACCTCAGAGAGGTGATTGACCTAATGCACACATGCGTACTGAAGAACAGGAGGGATGTGCTGGTGAATCCGCTCCGCAAGGTCATCGACTTCGGCGTTGAGCTTCGATGGATTGGTGAGCCCACACATGTTGTGCTTGAGACCCTTCATCAGCCGAAGGCATCCAATTGCCATCTTCTCGTGCTGCTCAAAAGCAATTATTAAAAAGCAGTCGTGACAACGGCCTTTGGTAACTAGGAAGTTGACGAACGACTTGTGAAGGAATTGGATGGGTTTGTTGCTCGACATCTCACCGTGATCTGTAACGGTAAGGACGGACCCGAGGAAACGTAGAACACAGTTTCGAATGCTCTTCAACGTTACCTCAGGCGAGTTTGTAGCAGGCGACAGAAGAGACGCCACCATGTCAGCGGTGAGCGGGGTTTGGGCAAAGACAAGTGCCCCGAAGGTATCACGCAGTAAAGACAATACTGACTCGCTGATGCTGGGGGGGAATGCGTGCTCAAGGGTCGAGGAGTAGAGGTAATCGAGGTTCTTCAAAGATGGCGTCGATAGAATATGTTCCAACTGTGCCTCTGGATCACGGTGGCTGGGATCTGCTACAAGGAGGACAACCGTGGCGGCCCAGATGAAGGATTCACCCGCCATCTGGGCTAACTTGGCGCACTTGGACTCCCCAGGCCAATTCTCATCCATGATTCCGAACTTCCGCACCATCGACGGCAGGCCTTTCAAGTACAGCGTGATATCCATCTGCACCGTGGGTGACCCCTCTACATCCAGCGAGAGTAGTTCAACTGTAGATAAAACCGGTGCCCTCTCCAGTTCACCCCGGATATGAGGCTCAGGTCGACTTGTGAGAAAGAACTTGACGCCGGCGGGTAGGCGACGGTGGTCGTGACCCATAGCCCCGAGGAGCTTCGTGGCATAATCTTCCTCGCATTCGTCAATCGCATCGATCACGATAACCAGCTTCAGGTCGGTATCTCCAAGAGCAAGGAGGGGTTCGTGAACGAGCTTGCGGTACTGGAGAGCAACGGCCGACGTAACGATATCTGGATCTTCTCGAATGGCCGCGACGATCGAGTCTCGAAGCCTATGTTCTGATAGTGAGGCCAACTGTCGGGATATATTGAGAATGCATCGCATGTTTCGTTCGGGCTGGCCGCGCGCAAAGTGGAAACGTGCCCCGAGGCATCGAGAGGCTTTCGCCCTCTTCTCGACTGACCTGGCGACAGCAGTCTTTCCACCACCAGCGAGCGCTCTCAGCCACATGATGTGTTTCTCGTCGTACTCCGACGCCTGTATCCATTGCTCGATCCTTTCCAAAACAGTTACGCGAGTTCCTGGAGCACAGATGCGCTCTTCGATCTCTAGGGTATTGGTGGCGCTAATACCACCAGTCCCAAGGAGTTTGAGAATTCGCCAAAAGAACCACGGTGAGTACACAGTTACAGCGCTCGCATTCCAGTTTGTTCCTACTATTATCCTAAGAAGACGGATAATGGTCAGTCAAGAGGCTTGAGAGATACAAACCAAGATCTCCCACTTCAATTTGATGCTCAAGGCTGACGACCCCGATATGTGTGGCTCTGGAAACAGCGTTGGTATCTAACACAACATTCTGTGTGTCCGACATCATAGCATTCGTATTCTCCGCGACGTTATGCGTTCCCGTCACGATGGCCTGTATGTTGTCTGTCACAGTATGCGTATCCGAAACGATGTCCTATGTGTTCGACACGGCAAGGGCCGTATCCGATAAGACAGCCTGAGTGTTCGACACAGCGAGGGCCGCGGTTCCCGCTGTATCACGCATCTCCGTTACAACGCCGTTAATGTCCTCGACCAGGGCAAGCGTCGCGAGGTTGATTTCCGTCTGATCCCATCCATTACTGTCACTACCATGTAAGGTGTGGTGAAAGGCCTCCTAGTGCACGCACCTCGATGATGTGTCGCGCATCTTCTATCCT
The DNA here is from genome assembly GCA_019633535.1 of Tulasnella sp. JGI-2019a. Classification (NCBI taxonomy): domain Eukaryota; kingdom Fungi; phylum Basidiomycota; class Agaricomycetes; order Cantharellales; family Tulasnellaceae; species Tulasnella sp. JGI-2019a. The sequence continues at coordinate 108,350 of WSUE01000099.1, read as the reverse complement.
TTCCTTGAACCCAGCGACCGTTCCCAAGTCTTCATTGTAGCTAATGACCCTCTTCCAAGGGTTTCACGAAGTCAGATGGCCCATCTCAATCTCCACGGCATGTAGCGCGCAAGGTCTTTGGCGTCGCTCTTGTTCCTCTTGACACTCTATATCGTCACCCACGATTAGATCAGCCGAAAGTGGGTAAGAGAGCGAGAGAGGGAAATACCTGAGAGATCTCCATGATTCTTAGGGAGAGTTTCAGGATGGCCAAGGTAGCGTCTTTGAAAGGGGGCGGGATTGGCAGTGCATTGAGCACGTCTACTAGAGTCTGTAGAGTCAATTTTGCGGTTTCTGATGCGGTTTCGCTCATTTCGCTGAGAGTGTTGTTGATAACATAGAAGTTGCAGTAGTAGTTGCAGTAGTAGTACGTGGTAGAGTGGAGAAGGAAATCGATGCGCGTGCCCAACACGAGGTGCGAGTTCCAAGTTCGGATGAGCCCGGGCCGGGGCTCAATGGACATCGCCTCATTGGATAAGCAAACCCCCCCCCCCCCCCCTGCTTAGATGGTTTTGTGAAGGACACACTCAACTGTTGTCCTCGCCGTCCGAATTGATTTATGAACCTATCATCCTTGACATTTCGCACATCCGCAGAGAAATCGCCCACAACACAATTGCACAACAAAACGGACGTAGCCTAAACCGATCCCTCCCATCTCAAGCGATATGCTTATTCACACACCTAGACCAAAGGATGAAGCACAAGGTATGGGTACTGGTGCTCTGGCATTTCACAAACTACATTTTGGCGGCCAATTCCAATCGTTTGCTGACAGCTCTGATGTATTTACAATATCTCGAGCGCATGCACAAAACCTGCGAGCATTAGATGAGGGAATTTAAGGCAGAGATGCGGTCCTTACCGGCTAGCATTGGGGAAGATGGTGATGCACCGGCCCGCTTCAGAACGTTGATACTAATAAACCTCCAGTACAATAAACGAAGCATACCATTCACCGGGGGCAAAGTCTTTTCCTCTTTATACAAGCTATTATCCACATATATCTAGCAGTGGTTCTTGAAGCTCTCGGCGTACATTACTGGTCCAAATCGCGCTCTAGTTGAAGAATGATCAGAATTTGACACCCAAACACCCCGACCGGCCCGATGTCTTCCGACCATAGCTTTGCACCCGCCTCGCTCTTGATCTAATTACCCATCATCCCTTCTGCCTGGTTCAAATAACCGTTGATTAGAATCCTCAGTTTTACGTACGTGATCGAGAGTGTGGGCGATGGACAGGAGATGAAGAGAGACTCCCCACCTCACCTGTCACAGAATGAAGAACAGGCGATCTTTACTCAAAGCCAAACCGAGCGTTCCCCGAATGTGAACTCTATGCGTGTACACGATAGATATTACGATGATACAAGTAGCGCAAAAAGGAGGTGAAAGAGAAGACTATCAGTGTGGACGATAAAAGTGATGAATACCAGGGTCCCGAGACGTATTCTGGATCCCGAAACCGTATAACGCGGTGCACAAGATACTAGAGAAACCAACAATAAGGAGAGAGAAGTAGTCGTGGCTTGATTCCCGCAAGTGCTTTTCCCCCGAGATCTGACACCTCTTCGAATTGGATTTCCGAAAGGCCTTCGCGGAAATGCCAAGACTTGGACAGGGTCAAGGCACACCGAAGCCGCGATCAAAGACGAATCAAGAAGCATTGAGTTATTGAACGAGCAAAGCAATTTTCCGTTGTTCTGATTGGCTGCTGTGTGCGGCCCGAGTGTTCCCACGATATCACCCCATCGCTACAAACAATGTGTTACCTGGGAGAGGTTCTCTGACAACCCGAGGAGATATTCGCGGTGTAAATCACTCTCACAGTGGGTTGCTATTTCCAGTTACCCCCGCACCCTCCTGCAATCAGGCGATTTTCCACAGCGACTATCACTCTTTTCCCCCAGCCGAAGGAAAGATTAGGAACACTGCATCTACATAGTATCCCTCTGAGGTGCTATCCAGATTCGTAATGGCAATCGATTACTCATGGGCTTCACTCGGCTCCCAGCCACGGCTGCACCGTTGTTCTCACTCAACATAGCGGTGGCGAAGTGCTCAGTCTCACTTTCAACACCCTAACTCTCATATTCTGCAACCTCCTTTGTCCTTCTTCAATAAATTTGACAACATAACGGTGGCTCACTGCCCCTCGGCTGGGTGGCATGCGTTGGCCATTCGGACCAAACCAGAAGTCCCAATAATCTCGACTCCGAGTGATAGATGCGCTTGTTCAGAAGGGCGAAGGATAGATCGAATATACTGTGAGCACTTGAAGAGGTTTAGATAATAGATTAGATGTCGTATGATCCCTTCATATGGAATCTCCGGAACGCCTTTGGGGAATGTTCATTTCATGGCAGTCCCTGAGCTTGTGAGTGAAGGCCTGGCACTCCATCACTGGGCGAGAGGAGCGTTTATGCCCAAGTGAGTAGGCGAACATGAGTCTAATATTATGACTAACGTCCGGTTGATTTCCAGCCGAAAGCTGAATCGACCTTTATGATCACAAAAACCTACAAATTAGTTCAAGATAATCGCTTTCTTCAAGGTGCATATCTAGGCGATACTCAACAACTTCCACAGTCGTCGTTATCCCCAGGTCGTAGCATAGGTCCCATTAGTACAACGATTGAATAGACCACCCCTCGCTCCAATTAGATGATTTAGATTCGCGCGAATGTATCAGCTCAAAAGGATCGTCGGAACTGACATCAACCCTTATTTGCCTTGAACAGCACTGGCCGTCAAGTCTCTGCAGCCTGCATCACAACCTGTACCGATCCCGCTGGCTTCCCGCCCATCTGTGTTCCCGATCTGAATCCTTTCGCCGGCGCCATCCACTCCACCCATCTCACCTTGACCCAACTTCGGATCGAGCTAACCTGTCGTCATGATACGCACTGAAGGCTGAGCTGTGTCAACCGTGGGCAAGGCCACTCTCCTTCTCCCATAAACGGATTCAAATGGCGCCGACCACCAAGATATTGAAGGAGCGGTCGGCTAACGAAGTCGGAATACGGGAGATAGATTCTCTTCGCAGATGTAAACATCCCAAGCAGCTCGACTTGGAAGTCAGGTGCATGGGTTACTTTAGGGAGAGTTGAACAGGAAACGCCGGAAGAACTTTGATAATAAGCTCCGCGAGTTGCCAAACCGTATCCCTCAAGGATCGTCCCTCATCCGCTGCTGCCAGGGTCAAGTAGAATTTCCCTAGAGGCTGATAGAAATCAGTTGCCAAAGTACCTTGGGCTATCACGAAGCCGACTGTCCGGTCATGGAATTTGACGTTAACCCAACCACCCGTGCCCGCAAAGAGAGCAATTTGTTTGACAAACGGGTCCGATGAGTAGCAGAATGCGTTGGATACGCCGGTCATATGCGATGCAGTGCTCGAATCCAGCTCCATGGTGATACAGGAGAGTAAAGTGAATTGGATCAGGGAAAGGAGGTAGTCGAGGATGTGCTAGTCGCTTTGGAAAATATTCATTGTGGTGAGGTGAGGAAGGTGGATCTTCTCCACGTATATCGGATCATCTTCCGTCTCCTTTATCTCCATGCAGTAGAATATAAACGTCTCTAACCTTGGGGACGATCCGATGACTCGAGCGATCTGGAATAGCGAAAGCGCATACGCTTCCTCGGCGTCAGTAAGCTCCGGGCTACGTAATCCACAGAGACGATTGGAATCCCAAGGATTGTGGCGTAGTAGAGAGGTAGTGATTCCACAGGCGGACCTTCACCGAGGTTGATGTGGGCTTCTCGTTCAAGAGCTTGAACGTTGAGGTGGTGGAGTGCCGGAGTATACGACTCGAGTCTCTCAATCACTTCAGAAGGCAACGACCCGTTTGTCCCAAAGGTCCGCCAACGGTGGGAGAGTGGATCAACGGCTTTGAACCCCGCCAGGTCGAAGCTAGGGCTATGATCTCCAAAGTTGATATCCGCAGTAGTCCCCTTCGATCGTACAACGCTCCAGAGGATCTGAGTGGGTGTCATTACCTGTTCAAAGCATGACCAGAACCATGGTGCGGACAGTACGACGTGCTTCCAGCGGCGTCCCACTCGCGCAAGGTTGGCTAATTGGCCTATTCGGTAATAAGACGGTACTTGGTTGATGATCCGGATGAGGATTCCACTGAAGAATTCGAGGGGGATCGTGTGAATGGGAAGTAGTATGTTCAGATGGTAGAGTGAACCGGAGAGCTGGAGCTCTTCGCGCTGCCTGCGTTCGATTATTTTGGTCTCGTATTCGCATCAATGGTCGAGTGACATGATGTCAGCCTCTCGGATCAGTGCTTGGCGGGCCACTTTGACGAGCACAGATAGCCTAGCGCTGATATCTGGATCAGACACAGGCCCCTCAGCCATACTTCGGACACGAAATAGGATGGTCGTGTCCGGGTAGAACGGCTCAGCACTTGCCTGGGGAGATGGTTTTCATTCATGGCCTTGACACTGTTCGCGAGCCTCGCGAGTGCGATTGTTACGATATTCAATTCCGGTGGATTAAGATCGGCTTCACATACTGAGAGGGGCTATCAGAAGGTATAACACAGAAGGAGTGAATCAACAACCTAATTCACCTTCAGAGTTCTGGTATGTGGAAGGATGACATTCTCTACGGCTCAGTATGGGGGTTTTAAGCTTGGTTCGACTAGGATTCCGCTTGGTGACAGGATCTTTAACTCGAGTCCAAGAGACGTCCAAATCCGAGCTCATCAGTTTTAATTGCAACTAGGTGTGCAGGGTGGTGATGAAGTTGTATTCGATGGCTTAGCACCGGCCGATCCAGAAAGAGACCTTACATTAAACGACTCTTTCCGTTCCAAGGGATACATTTCAAACGATAATATACCAGACAGTACTACATTGGATGGGCATCTGTTACTCAGACTGTTATCCAGAATTACGACTCTTCAACGAGGTTCTTGATGTCTACCAACTTCCCATTGCTCGTCAAGCTCGCCTGAATTACCGCAACATCTCGCACGGCTCCTCTCGGTTCCCCTTTGCCTTCCACGGCTGGATCGTCATTCTCACCCAACACAGCCTTGACAAAGTACTCGATCTCCTTTTCAACGCCCTTGTTCTCATATTCAGCGACCTCTTCCTTCCCGTCTCGACCGACAACATTAACGACATAACGCGGTCTCGGGTCCGCTCCCCCTCGGCCTGGTAGCTTGTTGGTGTTGGCGATTCGGACAAAGCCGGAAGTACCTGTAATCTCAATTCCGGATGACGCGTGCGCTTTGTTCGGAGAAGCGAAGGACAGCTCGAATATTCCGTGAGCGTCTGAAGAGGTTTGGAGGATGGATTGGATGGTGTCGTGTGGTGCGAGGTACTCTTTAATGAGAGAGGCGTGTCCGGTGACAGAGACGATTGGGTCTGGGAGAACGGTACGGAGAAGGGCAGCGAGATGGACGCCACCGTCCAGTAGGAAGCCTCCTTGGTACTAGAAGAAGGACTCTATCAGAGGCTGAATCTGTCTCTGAGATACTTACTTACCTCCGGGACAGTCCTCCAGCTGGTTTGGTAGTACTTATTTTCTTGAAGGAGGAGGTTCATATCTGAAAGCTTGAAGAATGCGACCTTACCAATCTTGCCAGATCTGACGGCCTCAGCTGCAGCGAGGATCCCAGGCTCGCACTCGTAATTCTCTGCAACACGCCACACGATACCCTTTGGCTTATATCTTGCCAAGTGAATCAGATCAGCTATGAGTTGCACCATGAAGAGCAAGTCTAACTCACTCTGACTCGTATATCTTGATCAACTCCAAGGCATGCTTTACATCTTTCGCGATTGGCTTCTCGCTCAAGACGTGCTTTCCAGCCTTGAAGGCTCTGGAGATCACTTCAGGCTGCTGTGTTATTGGCAACACCACGATCACGGCGTGGATATCTGATCGAGCCAGCAATTCATCAAGACCATGCCCAGGATTATCGTCAGAGTATGCTGCGATCGGAGCCGATGGGTTGAGTGAGCTAGTGGCGAGGTCGGCGAGCTTGGACGAAGAGGATTTGGAGCGGGAATAGATGGCCTCGAGTTTGAGAAGGGAAGATTTGCAAAGGGTGGCGATAGCGGGTAGGTGAGCTGCCAGGGGGTTGGGTTCCGTTGATTGATTAGTAACTCTTCGAATGGTTACTGGGGGGTGAGCTCACCTTCGCGAGCGAAGATACCTGCACCAAGTATCGCAATTCCTAGGGGCTTGGTCGACATTGTGGGAGGAAGTGTGAGCTTGAGAACGATGGCAGTTGAAATTGATTCGAAGCCGCTGACGTCCCTCGCCTGGATTTTTGTCGGAACGATTCACTGGGATTGGTTGAAATGGTTCTCTAAACGAAGTCAAGGTTCGATCAGGATAATCCTCTTCGTCTGGGGACACCAGCTGCGTAAACGATGGTCGCGTAGAAGACTTGCTGATCAGGAGCATTACCCGAGCTGCATGCTGGAGTTGATCCGCGTTTTCCCGGTGGACATCCGAAGATCCAGGGACAAGATAAGATAAGCCAACATCGGAGATAACTCAGGCACCCACCGTTCGGTCCGCAAACCCGTGCTACTGGTGCTCACCCTTAAAGAAGCCTGAAGTTTGCCGCCTGCCCGGAGAAATCAGAACGGAATGGAGCAACCTCGGAGTCTCCCCCAGGGACCTCCACGACACAAGGCGAGCGAGAGAAAAGCGACCAGAGGCTACACAGAAGGACCCGGTGAAATGCCCCGGAAATACGTTGCCAAACGAGAAAACCCAGGGCCAGCTAACACACATGGCCGGCAAACAGACCACATCCTGGGCGCCTGTATCGTAAAAACGTCGCGGTATATACATTGGCCAGAGCAATCCAAAGTTCTAAGCAAGTTCAAGGGCCTTTCAAAGGCCTGTGATGGGGTTTAAACTCAGGCTCAGCCGACAACATAACGCGCAGCCCTATATGGATCCCGCCGAGGGCTGTCGATAGTCCGAGGAAGGGAAGTGGACGCTTGCCATTGTAAGAGACCGGAAAGCAGGTGCTCTAGTGCCAAGCCCAAGACAGAATCAAGATATGCTGTATTGATAATGTGTTCGGAAAGCCGTGACCGACTGAAGTGCTCGCTTTTGTCACTCTTTTGACTCCTGGGACACCAACAGCAATACTCTTGGATAACAAGAGAAGGAGGTTCCCTCGATCCATCTCCGAGGACCAAAACGTCGGGTGGTGACGGGATTCACGGACGCTGGGAAGGCGGGATTGCTCCGGTGATGAAGCTGGCAGGTAGTCCAAATTGGGCCCTTAGTTTGCCTTCCTCCACTGCGCGGGGCGACCACGGGCCCAAGCCCTAGATTGGACGCGTGTACTGACTGAAAATAACTGCGACTAGTCAAGATGCAACACGGAAGCGAGTTGCGTGGGAGACAAATGTTGTTCATCACAACGTTTGATTCCACTTTGTCTCCATCCATGACCACGCGTGCAGTCACTCACCACACCGCATTGACGTCCTGACAATCGAAGTATAGCATCTGGTTCTTGCTTTACAAGCTTTCCAATCTTGTGGATTCCCGAAGAGGCTAGTTTACACCGACGATGCGCCCAGGACAGCCCGGATCAACGTCGATTAAACAACGGACGAATAATTCGCCGAGGCCAAGCCGTAAGGACAGCGCAACATCTAACCCCCACTGATGGGCCACACAGCTGACAAGGGCCTTGTCTAGTACCCGCGTCCGGAAGACAGTAGACCCAAGGTTGGCATTCGGGAGTTCCAATGTGGGAGAATGTCCGGCCCTTATCCAGCAGACTCAGCCTTTTTAGTCTGCGGCCTCCAATCGCTTAGTTTTGCAAACTCCCCTCTCGGACAATAACCTCCTCTCCCTTCTCCTCCTTCGGTCACTTCGCTCGTCGTCGATCCGCATCTCGGACGTTGAAATGGCTAGTGTTCAATCCGCTACTGGCGTCAAGAAACTCCCCAAGGACTTCTTGGCTGGTTTCGCCACTGGTGAGTTCATGACGGCGACATTGATCTTTACACCGCTCAACCTACAGCAATTCTAATACGGCCTAAACTTATAGCCGCCTTCCAAATCGAAGGCTCTACAACCATTGGAGGTCGTGGACCTTCAATATGGGATGAATTCTCCCGCACACCAGGCAAAACCCTCGACGGACGGAACGGCGATGTCGCTACAGACTCTTATCGGTTATGGAAAGAGGATATCGCGTTGATGAAGCAGTATGGCATCCGGGCATATAGGTTCTCACTATCTTGGTCAAGAATCATACCCCTCGGCGGCCGCAACGACCCAGTCAACGAGGAGGGCATCGCTTTCTACTCAGATTTCATCAACGGGCTCCTTGAGGCCAACATCGTTCCTTTCGTTACCTTGTATCACTGGGACCTCCCGCAAGCGTTGCATGACCGATATGGTGGCTGGTTGAACAAGGAAGAGATCACCCAGGATTACGCCAGATACGCAAAGGTAGACCGTTCCCCTGAGCCTCTTTTGAAATTTTACTCAATTCCTTGAAATTTCATTCAGGTCTGCTTCGAACGCTTCGGCGACCGCGTCAAACACTGGCTCACGCTAAACGAACCTTGGTGTGTCGCCGTTCTCGGCTACGCGAAGGGAGTATTCGCTCCCGGTCGTTCTTCAGATCGCGTGCGTTCCCCGGACCCCGTGGATCCATCCGCAGCCCACCCACTACTTCGCACTGGCGGTGACAGCACCACCGAGCCGTACATCGTGGCCCACAATCTAATCCTGTCGCACGCCCACGCCGTCAAGGTTTATCGCGAACAATTCAAAGCCCAGCAGCGCGGACAGATTGGCATCACCCTCAATGGCGACTGGTACATGCCATACGACGACAAGCCCGAGAGTAAGCGTGCTCCATCAAATTCCAAGCGCTTATGAATCCCCGGTCTAACATTGAATGCTACCTCCTCCTAGATGTCGCAGCCGCTCAACAGGCGTTGGATTACCACATCGGATGGTATGCCGATCCGATATACCTCGGTCGTTACCCACAATTCATCTCGGATCTCGTGGGTGACCGCCTTCCCAAGTGGACAGAGGAAGAAATTGCGCTAGTTCATGGCTCTTCCGACTTTTATGGCATGAACACGTACACAACCGCGCTCGCCATTGGCGGCGGTCCCGACGAGTTCCAAGGGTATGTTACCTACACATTCACCCGCCCCGACGGTACCGACCTTGGATGTCAAGGACAAAGCTCGTGGCTTCAGGCTTACGCGCCTGGCTTCCGATCCCTGTTGAACTATCTCTGGAAGGTACGCCTTTTCTCCCTTCATCTCGCGCTTTCACTTCGCCAAAACTGTGAATCTCATTATCTCTGGTCTTCTTTATAGAAATACGACAAACCGATATTCGTTACCGAGAATGGTTTCTCCGTGAAAGGTGAAAACGAGTTCCCCGTCGAGCAGGCGATCAAGGACGTGGACCGCGTCAATTATTTCCAAGGAAACCTCGACGCCCTCCTCGGTGCCATCGATGACGGTGTCGTTATAAAGAGCTACTTCCCGTGGAGTTTCCTCGATAACTTCGAATGGTCAGTAAACTGCGCAAATCTTCTGTTGAAAGCTAGGCGCTTCTATGCTTACGATGCCTTTGCGGATTTTTAGGGCCGAAGGTTACGGGACGCGCTTTGGCGTTACCCATATAGATTATGAGACCCAGAAACGAACTCCCAAGGATTCCGCGAGGTTTCTCACGAAAGTGAGTATTCTTGAATCCATCCCGTATCTTTGGTTCTCCTTTAGCCTTTTCGATTCCTTGTGGGTTCTTGAATGTGGAGATGTGCTCCTGTTTTTATTTCGCTCCACTATGTGGCCCCTATGTCTACGACGTGTCCTCGCGGCGATCAGTCGTCGAGTTCATTGGCTGGGGACGCTAAAACTACTGCGATACCTTTCAATTGGCCCCTTTACCCCACTCCAACTCGATTCCACGCCACATTGTGCTGACCATCAATAACTCCTTTTATCTCATTAGTGGTTCAAGTCGCACATCCAGGGCTACGACTTGTCATCGGGCGATAGGGATGACTCCGCGCACGCCGTGCCCATCAAGGACAGCGAGACCCGACCGACGCGTCCTTACCGCCCGATCCTTGGCCCAACGCAAGACAAGGCTTTACCGCCTCGCTCCTCGACATTCTCTTCTTCGCCGTTCGAGAAGTCGAAGTTGCAACAAGAGTTGGTGCGGCGGACCAAGGAGCTAGCCTTGAGGGAAGAGATGCTCGCACAGAGGGAGGAGGCTATCAGCCATCGCGAGTTGGTCGTTGCAATGAAGGAGATCCAGCAGCGTGAAGATGCATTGTCGGTAAGGGAACAGCAAGTCGAGAGGAGGGAGAAAGATCTGACAAGGAGGGAGGCCGCCGTCGAGAACCACCAGATTATCCGATATCCGTCGCCTACTGAGACGATTGGCGATATTGACCCTATCGACGTGGCTAATTCGGCACTCTTCGACAAGGGCATACCATCGCCAGTATCAGATTCCGCCTACTTCGAGGCCGGGCCAGCAACCAGGTACGCCAAGGACCTTGTGCACAAGCTGGTCGGCGGGATTGAGTCTGCCGCTACTGGCCACACTGTGATATAGTGGGTTGTGACCGTGGTGGCAATGCTTTATGACGGACGATGTCTGACTGATCTGGATTTCACATTCATTTTTTCCCCTTGTAGTAATCTATGTATTCTTCCATTCCTCCTCACATTCCAGTTGATGTCTGTTGTTGTACACCGGCGAACCCCATAGACTTGGTATCGTTTCTTTTTCCTTTTATGTTCCTCTCATCATACTTGTTTCAGCATTAACATCCACAGCTTACATTCCGATCTATGCCCCTGACAATCCATCTCCACAAATATATGGTTTACCTTGCCCTAGCAGAAATCTCAGGGTGATTGTACCACTGCCACGTTGTGTACAGCCTCTCGGTCGGACCTTGCCCCGAGACTCTTTCCTTAGAACGACCACCACTGTTACAAGTCGTGCGAAGCTATTGCATAAAGTGCTCAGGAACCGGGTCGCCTCATGGATGCAGCCAATACCACGCTCTTTCCAAAGTTTGTCCCACGATTCCGGACCGCAAAGATAACGGCCATCGCACTGCTTATCTTGGCAGATTCGAACCTTGGAGAGGAGATCTATATTACTGTGGACGTCTGATGCGCACATTTGATGGTCAGGAAACGGCCTTCGCTGATAGTTCCTCTTCCCCTCTCCTTCACCGCGAGCCACCCACACGACTTTGAACATCGGCAGTCTTCATGAGTGCCACAAGCAATGACTTCACCTTTGGGGAGCGTTTGGGTTTGGTGGTGAGCCAGAAACATTAATGGGCCCTTGTCTTTGTTAACGGTTGCCGTTGGGTCCCGTCTCTCCTCAGTTCATTGTTATGGTCCGCAGCTTCTCTAACCCAGATCTAGAAGTTCAATCTGACACTACGCTTAATCCGAAGTCCTCCTGTCTTTCCATCACCTCAATTCTTGTTCTCCTAACCTATGTAGCTGTGGGTTCCTCCTGAGCACTATCCCACACCCCGAGCTCCAGCCCTTTGTATAGGTACTCGCCATCCGAAGGCGGCGAAGTTCCGGCTACTATAGGCACCTTCTTCGCCACGGAGCAGACTATTATGTCCTCTCGCTCTTTGCCTTCGACGTGATTCAAGCTACCGGACGTGTCATGCACATTGCCTGGATTCGACAGGCAAGGGTTACTTCAGGGCCTTACTGCACTGCTCAAGGTGAATAGTAATATTTGGCCGTGCTTTACTTTCCTGACCAAAAATCATGCGGTTGGATCTTTTAAGGTGTCATCCAACATGTGGGTAGCGTGGGCACCGCGCTAATGACATTGGCCATTGGTGTAACGTCGTTCGCTGTCATCGTCTTGCGCTGGCCGAATGCAGCATCCAGGACTATTCCCATCTTTGTCCATGCTGTAATCATTACGCTCTTGATCTTATTCACGGTTATCCCAACTAGACTACAGGACAACTTCTACGCGCCTGCCGGGTTCTGGGTAAGCACGACACGCTCTTCTGTAAAAATCCGCAGATCCAACTGATCACTGCATATCAAATGGGCACTGAAGTGCTGGATCAGCCCCGCTTATCATGCCGAGCAGATCGCCTTGGAGTACGGGTGGTTCTGGCTGGCGGGACTTGTTGATTTTATTCTCTATGTCCTTATATTCTTGGCTCTCAGAGGCAACCTCCTCGTGACATTTGACTCTGAGGCTACGGATGGTTGGGGTCGAGGTTCAATGCACACTCATTGGGAACGGAACAGGAATCGGCGGGCCTCGATCGGTACGTCCGAGGAAAGGAAGAGACTGATGCGGACAGCGAGACGCCTCTTAGCGTATCCTATTGTCTACAGTAAGTTTCTCACTTCATCATGTGCAACAGGAAGAAATATCATATCACCATAGACTGACGGATCGGTACAATCAGTAATTACCATACTTCCGATGTCCATCGTCCGCTGGATCCAGTTCACACAGCCTCACCGCAACATTCCCTCCGAAGCCATCGCATTTAGTTCCGTTGTATACACGTCGACGGGGTTCTTCAACGTCATCCTCTACACGATCACACACTGGCGATTCCTGACGCGCTCCACCGAGCCCCAAATAAACACAGCGATCGAAGTGACGATGAAGTCGGAAAGTCGTGGAACTGGGTTGCCGACCTTTGGACCGGGAAATTTGGACGATCGCTTCTCGGGCATTACGGACGACCATACGAACTCGTATGGGAGTTATTCTACAGTCGAGCGCTCTTCAGTCGTATAGCTTCTCACACAAATGGAGTGTGTTATGTGTACATTGTTCTAGATGAATTCAATGTAATAAATTTACAGGAGACTTTGGTCAATGGCTTCTTCACTTTTTGACGCCTCCACTCTTGATGCCTTCACTCTCACAAATTTCATTCCCTTACACCACTTTCAATCTAGTGCCTTTAGTTCATCGTACAGTATTAAATTACGAAGAGAAAACTTCCTGGGAACTGCTATCCTTGGCGTAGGTATCGTCGCTCGTGAGGGTACGTTTGAACCGCAACGAGTGCTGGTTATCTCTCTGATCGATCGCTGTAATTTGATATCAGCCATTTTACACTATCGCCACATTATCGAAGTCGTCTCTCCTCGACCTCGAAGCCTTCTGCTCCGCCCTCAATCCTCATCCAAACTCGCCAAACTTGTGACGAGCGCCCACAACCTATCGTCGCAAGAGGTCCAGACTTATTCCGATGACAATTTTGGCGATTGCCTTGATGCCTTACTCGGGCGATCTAACATCCACGCTATGATCGTGGTGCTACCGATTCTGCAGCAGCCCGAAGTGAGCGTCAAGGCGTTTGAGGCTAGAAAGCACGTCTTGAGCGAGAAGCCGATCAGCAAGGACACGCAGACTGCGTTGGAGTTGATCAATCTGTGCGAATCGGAGAGAGCGAACCATGGATCCTATCGCATTCTCAGCATCGGTTCCTGGTGTACCTTGCACCTGGCTTTGCGTAGATTCTTTCAACTATCTCGGAAAGATATAAACCGAAACATATTCTGCGGTGTATCGCAGAGAACTACGAATGCGAGCGTGCAATTGCCGCTGTGGTTAAGGCCGTCTCCTCCGGCGCGATCGATAGAGCGAGCCATCGTCAGAACGGGATACCCTTAGATAACCATAATTCTAGACCAGTTGGAGGGGTAAATGAGGTAAGTTGCTTTCTTGAGACCAGTTCAACACCACCGTCGACTAATCCCAAAGTGATGGTTCCAATCGCCAAGGCGGCTTCCCCAGGGACGGCGGCTTCCGCTTCGCAGCAATCCTGTGCACTGTCCTTATTATTTTTATCCACATTCCATTCCTCATCGCGCTCCAGCTGATCTCTATCATTACACATCGACGAATCCTGTAAGTTTGGTATTCTTTCATTTTGTCGGTTTGTCGGTCTTTTCCCCTCACCATACGTACACACCTTACATTCCGGTCGATGTTTTTGATAATGTATCGCGAACGATGATAGCACAGCCTTGACACGTGATGCACAGCCACTGGCCCTCAAAATCTATTCTTAGAACCTTCTACATTCCAAGTGTGCCAAGTATAATGAGCAAAATATGCTCAAGTGTGCATCTACACTCATGACCTTAGACCGCAGCTAATATCACACTCAAAGTCGTCTCATGATTCAGGATTGCAAATTTAACGTCTACCGTGCTTATCTCGGCCGATTCGACTCTCGGGGAAGAGGTCAGTATATATTTGGGAGTCTGATGTGCGTAATTGATGGCCAGGAGCTGCCATTGTCTCCCTTCCTTACTATCCGCAACTACTATGATGTCGGCAATTCTTACGGGAGCTACAAGCACTGACTTCAGCTTTGGAGAGCGCTTAGGTTTGGTGGTGAGCCACAAGCATTTAATGGGCGCTTTTCATTGCTTAACGCACTCTCGTTCTTTCGTGCCCAGTTCATTGTTATGGTCAGCAGCTTCGGTGACCTGTATCTGGGCGTTCGATCTGACAATACCTTTGGTCTGAAGGCCTCCTGTCTCTCCATCATCTCAATTCTCGTCCTCCTAGTCTACGTGGTTGTGAGTTCCTCCATCGCACCATGTCACCCCCGAGGTCAAACACGTTTGTATAGGTACTTGCCATCCGAAGGCGTCGGGGCTCCAACCACTCCAGGCATCTTCTTCGTCACGGAGCAGACTATTATGTTCTCTCGCTCTTTGCCTTCGACATGATTTAGGTTGCAGGACGTATCACGCACATTGCCTGGATCTGTGATGGGAGGGTTACTCCGGGGGCCTACTGTACTGCTGAAAGTGAATAATTATATTCCATTACGTCTAATCTTTCTTGACCAAAAATCATTATGTTCTTTCAGGCGTTCTGACGCATGTTGGCACTGTGGGCACTGCGCTGATGACATTGGCCATCGGTGTAACGTCATTCGCCATCATCGTCTTACGTTGGCCGAACTCGGCGTCAAAGACCATACCCTGTGCTGTCCACGCTGTCACTATCACAATGTTGGTCCTGTTCATCGTCGTCCCAACTCAACTACAGCGCGACTTCTATGGGCCCGTGGGGCTCTGGGTAAGCGCAACAGAATCTTCGACACAAATATGTGGAGATAACTCATCACTGTATATCTGACGGGAATCGCAGTGCTGGATCAGTCCGGCCTATAAGGCGGAACAGATCACTTTGGTATATGCGTGGTTCTGGTTAGCGGGACTTGTCAATTTCATTCTTTACGTCCTTATATTCTTGGCTCTCAGAGGTAATCTCTTCGTGTCATTCGACTCGGAGGCTACATATGGTTGGGGTCGAGGTTCAATGCGCATTCACTGGGAATGGAACAGGAATCAGCGGACCTCACTCGGTACATCAGAGGAAAGGAAGAGGCTTATGCAAACTGCGAGACGCCTCTTGGCATATCCCATTGTCTATAGTAAGTCCCTACTCCATCACATGCGACAAGAGAGATATTTTATCATTATAACTAACAAATCGGCATAATCAGTAATTACTATACTTCCGATATCCATCTACCGCTTCATCGAGGTCACACAACCTCATCGAAATATCCCCTCCGCGACCATCGCGTTCACCGCTGTCATGTGCACGTCGTCGGGGTTCTTCAACGTCCTCCTCTACACAACCACTCACTGGCGATTCTTGACACGTTCCAACGAGCCCCAAATCACCGCGACGATCGAAGTAACGGCGAAATCGGAAAGTCGTGGAACTGGGCTGCCGACGTTTGGACGAGAAAACTTGGACGACACCTTCTCAGGCATTCCAGACGACCGAATGAAAATGCATGGAAGTGACTCCACAGTCGAGCGTTCTTCCCAGGTCTAGGTTTGAACAGGGAGTGTCTAATGAAGAGAGAGCGTGTTGTGTAGAAGTTGTACTGAACGAATACAATGAAAGATCTGATCTGACATTATCGGTTAAATTATTGCACGGGCTCTTCACTTCTTGGTGCCTCGGCGCTTAACAGCCTCCACTCTCACAAGTTCATTCCATTATACCACCTTCAACATAATATATTTGTCTCGCTGGGTAGTATTAAATGACGAACAAGCCCCTGGGAATCGCTATCCTTAACGCAGGTATATAACGATGGAAGCTGGTTATCTCTCTGATCGATCGCCCCAATCAACATCATCTCATACTAAACAGCTCACTTACTTGCCATCGCCACATTATCAAAATCATCTCTCCTGAAGCTCGAAGCCGTCTACTCCGCCCTCGATCCCCCTCATCCAACTCGCGGAACTTGCGACGGGCGTCCCCAGCATATCGTCGCCAGAGGTCCAGACTTGCTCCGATGGCGATTCTGGCAATGGTGTTGACGACTTAGGCTTACTTGCGCGATCTGACATCCCGTGATCGTGGTGCTGCCGATTCTGCGGCAGCCTAACGTGAGCGCCAAGGCGTTTAAGGCTAGGAAGCACGTTTTGAACGAGATGCCGATCGGAAAGGATGTGCGGAGTTTATCAAGTGAATCTTATCTCATTCGCAGCATCGGTTCCTAACGTACCTTCCACTTGGCTTGCGTAAACTCCCTCATCTATCTGGGAGAGATAACATCCACGCCGTACTATGTCCTCGAGAATCCAAATGTATGGTCGACCTTGCCCCTAGTAGAGATTATACCACTGCCACGTGGTGTACAGCCTTGGCTGATCTCGCCCTCAACATCTTTCCTTCTCCTACTTCCGGCCAGGCACTATTGCATAACTGGCATAAAGCGCTCAACACATGTTTCCAAAGTCCCACGATTCCGGCGAATCCCATGGACTTGGCATTCTTTTTCTTTCTTCTTTCCTTCTTTCGCTCTTTCCCGCCACAAATATACCAGCATCGCCATCCACATCTTACATTCTGGTCTATATCTTTGATAACACATTTAAGCGATGATAGCAGCGCAGTAATACGTAGTATGTAACGGCCACCGCTCTAGATTTTTCTTAGAACCTTCTGCAAGTGGCTTGGGGGCGCATGATCTCAGACGCAGTCAATATCACACTCAAAAGTTGTCCCATGATCCAGGACCGCAATTTAATACCTACATTGCTTTATCTCGAAAGGTTTGGCCCTTGGGGAGAAGGCCAATATAAGTGTAGACGTTCGATGTGCATATTTGATTGTCAGGAGTCGTTGATAATTCACCTCTCTTCCTCTCTGTGAACTACCCATACAACCTTGAACTATGTCGACAGTCCCCATGAGAGCCACCAGCGCTGACTTCAGCTTTGGGGAGCGCTTGGGTTTGGTGGTGAGCCACATGCATATAATGGGCGCTTGTCATTTCTTAACACGCTCTCATTCTTTCCTGCTTAGTTCATTGTTATGGTCAGCAGCTTCCATGACCTACATCTTCAGTCTGACAACACCTTTGGTCTGAAGGCCTCCTGTCTCTCCATCACCTCGATTCTCGTCCTCCTTGTCTACGTGATTGTGAGTTCCTTCATCACACCATACCACACTTCGAGTTCAAACACGTTTTGTATAGATACTTGCCATCCGAAGGCGTCGAAGCTCCAACCACTCCCGACATCTTCTTCGTCACGGGGCAGACTACTATATCCTGTCACTTTTTGCCTTTGATGTGATGCAGGCAACGGGACGCGCCATGCACATCGTCTGGATCCGTGATGCGAGGGTTACTTCAGGAGCCTACTGCATTGCCCAAAGTGAATAGTCATATTCTGCTTCGACTAACTTTTTCTGACCAAAAAAAAAAATCTCTTCAGGCGTTCTGGAGCAAGTGGGTAGTGTGGGCACCGCGTTAATGACATTGGCCATCGGTGTAACGTCGTTCGCCATCATCGTCTTGCGTTGGCCGAATTCGGCGTCTAAAACCATACCCACCGTTGTCCACGCTGTCGTTATCACACTGTTGATCTTGTTCATCGTCGTCCCAACTCAACTACAGCGCAACTACTACGGACCCGTGGGCTTCTGGGTAAGCATAACATATTCTTCAAGGTACTCATCACTGGATATCTAATGGGAATTGAAGTGCTGGATCAGCTCGGATTATAAGGTGGAGCAGATCACATTGCAATATATGTGGTTCTGGACGGCAGGGTTTGTAAACATCATTCTTTATATTCTCATTTTCCTTGCTCTCAGGGGCAACCTCTTTGTGACCTTCAACTCGGAGGCCACAAATGGTTGGGGTCGTGGTTCAATGCGCATTAACTGGGAACGAAACAGGAATCGGCGGGCCTCAGCCGCCACATCTGAGGAAAGGAAGAGATTGATGCGAACAGCAAGGCATCTCTTGGCTTATCCCGTTGTCTACAGTAAGTTGTTGCTTCATACATGCAACGAACGAAAGACATTATGTCACTGATGGACTAATATTATTAGCGATTACCGTACTCCCGATGTCCATCGTCCGCTGGTTAGAGTTCACACATCCTCATCGAAACACTCCCTTCGAAGCCGTCGCGTTTAGCGCTGTCGTATACACATCATCGGGGTTCTTCAACGTCATCCTCTACACGGTCACTCATTGGCGATTCCTGACACGCTCCAACGAACGCCAAATCACCGCCGTAGTCGAACTGACAACGAAGTCGGAGAGTCATGGGGTGGCTGGGCTGTCGACCTTTGGACCAGGCAATTTGGAGGGTGGCTTCTCAGGCATTACGGACGGCCATACGGGCTCATTCAGGAGTTACTCTACAGTCGAGCGCTCCTCACATATCTAGATTTGAAGTCGAAGTATTTTGAGAGGCAGGTTCAAATGTAATGTTTGTCATCTGAGATAACTTCGACGCACTCCCACTCGACAATGAACAGTCTCCTTACCAGACGTAGTCGGCCGTTTTAGCAGTTGATGCTCAAGTAGCTATTTATCCACTTCGCCCTCCGCTGGCAGAAGCGGTATGC
Source organism: Tulasnella sp. JGI-2019a (assembly GCA_019633535.1). Lineage (NCBI taxonomy): Eukaryota > Fungi > Basidiomycota > Agaricomycetes > Cantharellales > Tulasnellaceae > Tulasnella sp. JGI-2019a. Next base: position 89,375 of record WSUE01000099.1, on the reverse strand, counting down.
GCTGAATCGGACTTGGTTGCCCTTCTTGGTCGATCGGCACTTTCTCACCTGCCTTCGGGACCAGTTTAGTTCATTGGTATCGATGCTGTTTGTTCTACCTCGCAGTCAGAATTTCCAGATCTAATTGCGATTGATTGATCTGCGACGCTTGAAGCGAACCAACTTATGAACAACAAAAACCACCAGTGGGATCGTCTTGCCATGAGTTTGACACAACACTGATCTGAACTGATGACCGTTCTTGTACGGGATTCCTGGTTTAACGCTCACTGGATCTGGCTCGTTTTCTTGACCGTCACCTGACTAATTATGCCCGTACTTCCCGATCGGTAATACCGCCCCCTTGCGATCCCAATTTGTGCCGTGGACCCCCAAAGTCGGGGACCTCCGCTTATGGCACTACCAACACGTGTTATGGATCTGTTGTACCGGATGAATACAACGCAGCAAGCCACTGGTCTGAGGCGTCATTGGTAAAATGCATTAAATTCTTTAGCGGAATTGCGCAAGCGACTCTTCGATTCCCCTCTCTTCTTGATACCCCCACTCTTGATGCATCCACTCTCACAAGTTCCACCGTCGTCACTCCCCTTCATCGTCTTCAAGCTAGTACCTTCAGCTTATTGGGCGGCATTACATGTCGAACGAGCCCTGGGAGTGGCTGTCCTTGCCGCAGGTGCCTTTTCTCGCGAGGGTACATTGACTATAATGACGGAGCCCCGGTTACCTCCTTATCGACACCAAATGCTATCTCACAATCACTACCTGCCATCGCCACATTGTCAAAGTCATCTCTCCTCAAGCTCGAAGCCGTCCGCTCCACTCTTGGTCGGCCTCATCTAAACTTGCCGAACTTGCGACAAACGCCCCCAACCCATTGTCGCAAGAGGTTCAGGCTTGTGACGGCTTAATCACATGATCTGACATCCACGCTGTGATCGTGGTGTTACCGATTCTACAGCAGCCGGAAGTGAGCACTAAGGCGTTCAAGGCTTGGGGGCACGCCTTGAGTGTGAAGCCAGTCGTAATGGATGTGCAGATAGCGTTGGAGTTCGTCAAGCTGTACGAATCGAAGCGAGTAAGCCGCTGATCATATCGCATTCCCAGTATCGGTTCCTAACGTACCTTCCACATGGCTCACGTAAACTCTCTAATCTATCTTGGAGAGATACAAACCGAAAGGTATCACAGAGAACTACGAATGCGAGCGTGACATCGCTGCTTCGGCCAACGCCATCTCCTCCAGGGCCCTTGGCGGGGCAAGCTATCGTAAACGCGATGCCGCAAGATAACCCGTACTTCCAGACCTGTTGGAGGAAAGCCCTTGAGGTAAGTTTCTGTCTTGAGGCCAGTTCAACACCGGCGTCAACTAATCCCAATATGGTGGTCCCCCAGCACCAAGGCGACCTCCTCATTGACGGCGGGGCACTTCGCGGTAATCCTATGCACCGTCCTTCTGGGCCCAATTATCTTTATCAGCAGATATACCTTCCATTCCTCATCACGCTCCAGTTGATCCTTATCGTTGTACACCGGCGAATCCTATAGACTTGGTTTTCATTCTTTTCTTTCATTCTTTCATTCTTTCGGTCTTTCTCCTTCATCATACCTGTTTGACCGTTCACACCTTACATTCCTGTCTATATCCTGGACAATATCTGGTAGCACTGCACTGACACGCGGTACGCAGGCACCGGCCCTCAGAATCTATTTTTAGAACCTTCTACATTTGGAAGTGCCAAGGATAATGACCACAAGGTGCTTAAACGTGCATGACTTCCTCAGGCGCAGTCAATACCACACTCATAGTTACGCATGGCCTCAGGCGCAGCCTTGAATACCACACTCGAGATTTGCCCTATGATTCAGGATCGCAAAGTTAACGTCCACTATGCTTATCTTGACCGATTAGACTCTTGTGGGAGGTATTAATATATGTAAGTGTAGGTGTCTGATGTGCACATTTGATGGTCAGGAGCTGTCGTTGAGAATTCCTCTCTCTTCCCCACCGTAAAATATCACCACGACCTTGAATTATGTCGACAGTCCCTACGAGAGCGACAAGTAGTGACTTCAGCTTTGGGGAGCGCTTGGGTTTGGTGGTGAGTCGCACGTATTTAATGGACGCTTGTCATTTTTTAACGTACCCTCGTTCTTTATGCCCAGTTCATTGTCATGGTCAGCAGTTCCTGTGACCTGTATCCGCCCGTCCAACCTGACAGGATTTTGGCCTGAAGGCCTCCTGTCTCTCCATCACCTCGATTCTCGTCCTCCTAGCCTACGTGGTTGTGAGTTCCTCCATCACACCATACCACCCCTCGAGTTCCAACACGTTTGTATAGATACTTTCCATCCGAAGGCGTCGAAGCTCCAACCACTATAGGAATCTTCTTCTTCATGGAGCAGACTATTATATCCTCTCGCTCTTTGCTTTCGACGTGATTCAGGCCTCAGGACGCGTCATGCACATTGCCTGGATTCGTGATGCGAGGGTTACTTCAGGAGCCTACTGCACTGCTCAAGGTGCGTGGTTATATTCATTCCACCTAATTTTTCTGACCCAAAACCATTTGGTTGCATCTCCCAAGGCGTTCTGGAGCACGTTGGTAGCGTGGGCACCGCGCTAATGACATTGGCCATCGGTGTAACGTCGTTCGCCATCATCGTCTTGCGCTGGCCGAACTCAGCGTCTAAGACCATACCCAGTGTCGCCCACGCTCTCATTATCATGTTATTAATCTTGTTCACCGTTGTTCCAGCTAAGCTACAGCGCAACTTCTACGGGCCCGCAGGGTTCTGGGTAAGCACAACGTGTTCTTCAATACAAATCTATAAAGATAACTCATCACTGCATATCTGATGGGGACTCCAGTGCTGGATCAGCCCGGCCTATGAGGCGGAGCAGATTACCTTGCAATATCTGTGGTTCTGGATAACAGGATTTGTCAATTTCATCCTTTACATCCTTATATTCCTTGCTCTCAGTGGAAACCTCTCCGTGACATTCAACTTGGAGGCCACAGATGGTTGGGGTCGGGGCTCACCGTGCATTCGCTGGGAGTGGAACGGGAATCAGGGGTTCTCGGTCGGGACATCTGAGGAAAGGAAGAGATTGATGCAAAGAGCGAGACACCTCTTGGCCTATCCCATTGCCTATAGTAAGTTGCCACTTTATACACCAAAAAAACAACATCACATCGCTGATTGATCAGTATAATTAGCGATTACTGTACTCCCGATGTCTATCGTCCGCTGGATGGAGTTCACACATCCTCATAGAAGCATCCCTTCCGAAGCCACCGCATTCGGCGCTATTGTGTACACCTCGTCGGGTTTCTTCAACGTCATCCTCTACACGATCACTCACTGGCGATTCCTGACGCGATCCAACGAGTACCAAGTCACCACGGCGGTTGAAGTGACGATGAAGTCGGAAAATCATTATGGAGCTGGCCTGCCAAGTCTTGGACGAGGCAATTTGGACGACACCTTCTCAGGCATTACGGACGATTAAATCAAAACGCATGGAAGTGACTCCACAGTCGAGCGTTCCTCTAAGGTCTAGATTGAACTCGAAGTTTTGAATGGAGAGAAATCGTGTTGTGTATGAGTGAATACAATATAACATCTGACCCGATATTATCGACTAAATTATGGCGCAGGCCCTTCACTTCTTAATGCCTTCGCTCTCATAAGTTTATTCCCTTATACCGCCTTCAATCTAGTACCTTTATCTCACTGGATAGTATTAAATGGCGAACAAGCCCCGGGAATCGCTATCCTTAGCGCAGGTATCGTCGCTCGTGAGGGTACGTTTGAACTGCGACGATGGAAACTGGTTACGTCTCTGATCATTCGCTCTGATTGACACCATCTCACACTAAATAGCTCACTCACCCGCCATCGCCACATTATCAAAGTCATCTCTCTTCAAGCTCGAAGCCGTCTTATCCGCCCTCATCCAAACTCGCCGAACTTGCGACGAGCGCCCTCAACCTATCACCGCAAGAGGTTCAGTCTGACTTCGATGGCGATTCTGGCAATGGTCTTGACGACTTAGACGTACTCACGCGATCTGATAGCCACGCTGTATGAGTGGTGCTACCGATTCTGCAGCAGTCCGAAATGAGCGCCAAAGCGTTCAAGGACGTCTTGAGCGAGAAGCCGATCGGAAGGGATGTGCTGGCAGCGTTGAAGTTGATCGAGCTATATGGATCGAAGCGTGTGAGCCGTTGATTTTATCTCATTCCCAGCATTGGTTCCTAACGTATCTTCTACCCGACTTCCTTGAACCCTCCTGTCTGTCTCGGAAAGGTATAGACCGAAAGGTACCCCACGGCGTATCGCGGAGAACTACGAATGCGAGCGCGCCATTATCGCTACGGTTAATACCATCTCCTCCGGTGCGATCGACGGAGCAAGTTATCCTCTCTGAAAGCAACGTCGCAAGATAGCCCGTACTTCTAGACTAGTTGGAGGACGGTCCCTGAGGTAAGTTTCTGTCTTGAAGCCATTTCAGCGCCAGCGTCGACCAATCCCAATATGATGGTCCCTCAGTACCAAGATGACTCCCTCATTGATGACGCGGGTTTGTTCGCAGAAATCATGGACGCCGTCATTCTGGGCCTAATTATTTTGTTCACCGGACATTCCTTATCACGTCCCAGTTGATCTCTATCGTCATAGCCCAGTGAATCATATAGACTTGGTTTTCTTTCTTTTCTTTCTATCTGTTTATCTATCTTTCTTTCGTTCTTTCGGCCCCATCATACCCTTTTTACCGTCTACACCTTACATTCCGGTCTACATATTTGACAATATATCTTTAACGATGACTGCACTGACACGTAGTGTGCAGCCAATGGCCCTCAGAATCTATTCTCAGAACCTTACATTTGCAAGTGCCAAGCATACTGAGCAAAATATGCTGAACTGCGCATGACCTCCTCAGACACAGCCAATGCCACACTCAAAGTTGCGCATGACTCGGACGCAGCCAACACCATACTCAATGTTTGTCCCATGATCCAGGATCGCAAATTTAGTGTCCACTGTGCTTATCTCGGCCAATTGAACTCTTGGGGAGCAGGTCAATATAAGTATGGGGGTCTGATGTGCACATTTGGTGGTCAGGAGCTGTCGTTGATAATCCTCTCTTCCTCACTGTAAACTGCCATCACAATCTTGAACTATGTCAGCAGTCACTACGAGAGCTACAAGTAGTGACTTCAGCTTTGGGGAGCGCTTGGGTTTGGTGGTGAGCCGCAAGCATTTTGTGGGCGTTGTCATTGCTTAACGCTCGTTCTGTCCCCCTTAGTTCGTTGTTATGGTCAGCAGCTTTCATAACCTGTATCTGGGCGTTTAATTTGATAGTATCTCTGGTATGAAGGCCTCCTGTCTCTCCATCACCTCGATTCTCATCCTCCTAGTCTATGTCGTCATGAGTTCCTCCATCACACTATACCGTGCTTCGAGTTCAAAAACTGTTTTTAATATAGATACTTGCCATCCGAAGGCGTCGAAGCTCCGACCACAATAGGAATCTTCTCCGTTACGGAGTAGACTATTATATCCTCTCGCTCTTTACCTTCGACGTGATTCAAGCCACAGGACGCGCCATGCACATCGCCTGGATCCGTGACGCGAGGGTTACTGTAGGGCCCTACTGCACCGCTCAAGGTGAATGGTTGTATTCCATTGTGTCTAGCCTTTTCTGACCAAAAAATATTTGTTTGTATCTATCAGGCGTTCTAGAGCACGTGGGTAGCACCTCTTGGCTTATCCCATTGCCTATAGTAAGCCATCGCTTCATATATTGAACACATGTCATGTCACTGATTGATCGGTATAATTAGCGATTACCATACTCCCGATGTCTATCGTCCGCTGGATAGAGTTCACACATCCTCATAGAAGGGTTCCTTCCGAAGCCACCGCATTCGGCGCTGTCGTGTACACGTTGTCGGGTTTCTCCAACGTCATCCTGTACACGATCACTCACTGGCGATTCCTGACAAGTTTCAACGAGGGCCAAATCACCGCGGCTGTCGAAGTGACGATGAAGTCAGAAAGTCATGAGGCCGGTCCGCCGATCTTTGGACCAGGTAATTTGGACGACACCGTCTCAGGAATTACCGACGACCAAATGAAAACGCGTGGAAGTGAATCCATAGTCGAGCGTTCTTCCCAGGTCTAAATTTGAACCGGGAGTGTTTAATAGAAGGAGAGCGTTTTGTGTATAAGTTGTACAAAATGAATACAATGTAAGATTTGACCTGACATTATCGGTTAAATTATTGCGCGGGCTCTTCGCTTCTTGGTGCCTCCGCTCTCAGAAGCTCATTCCATCATACTACCTTCAACCTATTACCTCCATCCCACTGGGTGTTAAATGACGAACAACCCCCTGGGAAGCGCTATCCTTGGTGCAGGTATCCTTGCTCGTGAGGGTACGTGTGAATTGTAACGATGAATCTGATTATCTCTCTGATCAATCGCTCTGATTGACACCATCTCACACTAAATAGCTCACTTACCAGCCACCTACACATTATTAAAGTCATCTCTCCTCAAGCTGGAAGCCGTCTACTCCGCCCTTGACCTCCTCGTTCAAACTCGCCTAACTTGCGACGAGTGTCCTCAACTCATCGTCGCAAGAGGTCTAGGCTTGCTCCGACGACGATTCTGGCAATGGTCTCGACGACTTAGGCTTGCTCGCGCGGTCTGACATCCACGCCGTGATCGTGGTGCTACCGATTCTGCGGCGGCCCGAAGTGAGCGCCAAGGCGTTCAGGGCTGGGAAGTACGTTTTGAGCGAGACGCCGATCTGAAAGGCTGTGCGGAGTTGATCAATCGGTATGAATTGGAGTGAGTGAGCCGCTAATCTTATCTCATTCGCAGCATTGGTTCCTAACGTACCTTCCACCTGGCTTGCGTAAACTTCCCCATCTACCCAGGAGAGAGAACATCCACGCCTTACATTCCGATCTATGTCCTCGACAATCCAAGTCGGCCTTGCCCTAGCAGAGATTATACCACTGCCACGCGGTGCACAGCCCTGGTCGATCTCGCCCTCAACACCCTTCTTTCTCCTACTTCTGGCCAGGCACTATTGCATAATAGGCATAAAGTTTTCAACACCGGTTTCCAAAGTCCCACGATTCTGGCGAATCTCATGGACTTGGCTCCCTTTTTTTCTTCTTCTTTTCTTCTTTCCCTCTTTCCCGGTCGATACCTTTCACAATATATCCCAGACGATGAGAGCACTGCATTGACACGTGGTGCGCAATCACTGGCCCCTAGAATCCCTTTTTAGAACTTTCTACATTGCCAAGCAAAATGTGCTGAAGTGCGCATGCTCCGCATGACCTCAGACGCAGCTAATACCACACTCAATGTTTGTCCCATGATCCAGGATCGCAAAGTTAACGTTCACCGTGCTTATCTCGGTCGATTCGACCCTTGGGGAGGGGATCAATATAAGTATGAGCGTCTGATGTACACTTTGATGGTCAGGAGCTGTCGTTGATAATTCCTCTCTTTTCCTCACTGTGAACTACTACCACAACCTCGAACGATGTCGGCAGTCCCTACGGGGGGTACAAGCACTGACTTCAGCTTTGGGGAGCGCTTGGGTTTGGTGGTGAGCCGCAAGCATTTAATGAGCGCTTCTCAGTTCTTAACGTACTCTCTTTCTTTCGTGCCCAGTTCATCGTTATGGTCAGTAGACACCGTAGCCTATATATGGACGTTCGATCTGACGGTATCTTTGGTCTGAAGGCCTCCTGCCTGTCCATCACCTCGATTCTTGTCCTCCTAGCCTATGTAGTTGTAGGTCCCTCCTTCGCACCAATACCACGCCTCGAGTTCAAACACGTTTGTATAGGTACTTGCCATCCGAAGGCGTCGAAGCTCCAGCCACCATAGGCACCTTCTTCGTCACGGAGCAGACTATTATGTCCTCTCACTCTTTGCCTTCGACGTAATTCAAGCTACAGGACGTGTCATGCACATTGCCTGGATTCGGCAGGCGAGGGTTAATTCAGGAGCCTACTGCACTGCTCAAGGTGAACGGTTATATTTGACCGCGCTTTACCTTTTTTTTTCTGATCAAAAACGTGCGATTGGGTCTTTCAAGGTGCTATCCAGCACGTGGGTAGCATGGGCACCGCGCTAATGACACTGGCCATTGGCGTAACGTCATTCGCTGTCATCGTCTTGCGCTGGCCGAACTCAGCATCCAAGACCATACCCATCATTGTCCATGCTTTCACCATCACGCTCTTGATCTTATTCACGGTTGTCCCAACTAGCCTACAGAGCCACTTCTATGCGTCTGTGGGGTTCTGGGTAAGCATGACGCACCCTTCTGTACAGATATGTAGATTCAACTGATGGCTATGTATCCGACGGGCACTGCAGTGCTGGATCAGCCCAGCCCACCATCCCGAGCAGATCGCCTTGGAGTATGGGTGGTTCTGGCTGACGGGACTGATCAATTTCATCCTTTATGTCCTTATATTCTTGGCCCTCAGAGGTAACCTCCTCGTGACATTTGACTCTGAGGCTACAGATGGTTGGGGTCGAGGTTCAATGCACGCTCATTGGGAACGGAACAGGAATCGGCGGGCCTCGATCGGTACATCTGAGGAAAGGAAGAGACTGATGCGAACAGCGAGGCGCCTCTTGGCATATCCCATTGTCTATAGTAAGCTTTTTACTTAATCACATGCAACAGAAAGAAAGATCATATCATCATAGACTGACGGATCGGTACAATCAGTCATTACTATACTTCCGATGACCATCATCCGCTGGATCCAGTTCATACAACCTCACCACAACATCCCCTCCGAAGCCATCGCGTTTAGCTCCATTGTATACACGTCGTCGGGGTTCTTCAACGCCATCCTCTATACGATCACTCACTGGCGATTCCTGACACGCTCCACCGAGCCTCAAATCACCACGGCGATCGAAGTGACGATGAAGTCGGAAAGTCATCATGGGTCTGGCCTGCCAAGCTTTGGACCAGGCAATTTAGACGACACCTTCTCAGGCATTACGGACGACCAAATCAAAACGCAGGGAAGTGACTCCGCAATCGAGGGCCCTTCAGTTGTATAGATTCGAACAGAGAGAGTGTGTGTGTCGTGTGTAATTTTCTCCAGATGAAATTCAATGCAATGGTGCATGATATATTTAAAGCTACGGGGCCCCTTGGTCGGAACTCGCGCCATCGGTAAAATGATTTCTTGAAGCCTCCACTCTTCAAATCTGCTCTTCAAATGTCTCGATATTGAACTATGAAGAGGGGTTTAGTTGTACCGGATGAACAAAAATGTAAATAAGGTACGGGGACCTTGGCAGTGACATCGGTAAAATGGCTTCGATCATTTTGGCGGAATTGCTAAAGCGACTCTTCGATTCCCCCACCCTTTTGAGAACCTCCACTTAATGCCTCGACTATTAATACATCCACTCTCGATAAGTTCCACCCATCTTCATTCCCTTACACCTCCATTCAACATCGTACCTTCAGCCCACCGCGCAGTATTAAATGACGACCAAGCCCCTAGGAATCGCTATCCTCGGTGCAGGTATCTTTGCTCGTGAGGGTACGTTTAGACTATAACGATAGAGAGCTGGTTATCTCTTTGATCGATTGCTCTGATTGACACCAACTGCCATCTCACACTCGATAGCTCACTTACCCGCCATCGCCACATTGTCAAAGTCATCTCTGCTCAAGCTCGAAGCCGTCTACTCTCGCTCTCTCTCCTCCTCGTCCAAGCTCGCCGAACTTGCCACGAGCACCCTCAACTTGTCGTCGTCGCAACAGGTCCAAGTCTACTCCGATGACGGTTCTGGGAAAGGTCTTGACGATTTGCTCGCGCGATCTGACATCCACGCCGTGATCGTGGTGTTGCCGATCCTGCAACAACCCGAAGTGATCGTCAAGGCGTTCAAGGCTGGAAAACACGTCTTGAGTGAGAAGCCGATCGGGAAGGATGTGAAGACGGCGTTGGAGTTGATCAAGCTGTACGAATCCGAGTGAGTTTGATCACTATCTCTCATTCCCATAACTAGTTCCTAACGTACCTCGTTTGCGTAAACCTTCACGTCTTACTCGGAAAAGATACAAGCCAAAGGGACTTTTGTGGCGTATCGCAGAGAACTTCGAGTGCGAGTCTGGCGTTGTCGCTGCGGCAGAAGCTGTCTCCTCCGGCGCGATTGGCAGAGTCGCGTTCTTCAAGTTATCGTCAGTGGGCGCGATGGTGCAGGATAACCAGTACTACCAGACCAGCTGGAGGACGGTCCCTGAGGTAAGTTGTTGTCTCTAGGCCAGAATTATCTGTGCTAACCGAGCCTGATATTCGTGTTCAGTATCAAGGCGGTTTCCTCCTCGACGGTGGGGTTCACTACACAGCGATCCTGCGCACCGTCCTTTCGGACCCGATTGTTTCCGCCACCGGACATGCGTCCCTCACGAAGGAACATCTTCCACCGCACGATACTATCCAATCCATCCTTCAGACATCGTCCGGCGCTCATGGCATCTTCGAGCTATCCTTCGCCCTTCCCATTGGCGGGGAGTACGCATCCACTGTCGTTGAGATCACAGGGACCACTGGATTCGTCAAACTCTCTCTCACGTCCAAGGCGACCGAAGAGGGAAGAGATCCGAAGCCACACTACATTGTCAAGGTGGTTGGGCAGGATGGAACGGAGAAAGTGACCGAATTCTTGAGTGATGGTGTAGAAAAGGAGGTTGAATATTTCGCCAAGGCTGTGTTGGGCGTAAAGGATGATCCGGTTGGGCAAGGTAAAGGAGATCCGAGGGGCGCTGTGCGAGATGTCGCAATAATTCAAGCGAGCTTGACGAGCAACGGGAATTTGGTTGACGTGAAAGCACTCGTTGAAGGATCTTGAATTCGCCGTAGTGAATGATGAAAAATTTTATTACCCATGAATCATATGGTTGATCAATTACAGTTGTCCGAGCAGCTTGGCTGAATGCCGGGCCCATTTCGGACGGGCACCGTGAAACTCTAAACCCCAGACAAACCAGTGTGTCGTCCAAGCTTTGATGGTAACGTGGCAAGATGTGGCAATTCCGAGCTTGAACCATCAAAAATTCATGTGCAGGTTCAGTGTGTCCTTGTCGGGAGATGAGTTGTAAGACTGAACTCTTAGCCGGACTCAAAAAGTGCGGGGAACGACAAGCACGGCATTATCGGCGTTATCGGCATGCCCCGCCGCTTGCGTCATCATCAGCCACTTGAATCATGCGGATCTTTGGGGCCATATTAGACTTGGTACGTTCGATTGCGTGGATGACCGTTGGTGGACTAAGACTCCTCTTATCCAACCTATCTCGCCCCTTTCGAACAAGCCGATACATCAGCACTACTGCCGCGACCCGCTCCATCCGTACCATGGGCGGCCTCTCTGATTTCCTAGGCCAGACGAAGACTGATTTCCTCCGGGATTTACAGTCCAAGAATGTCGAGCGCTGGACTGTGGTGATGGGTAACGAAGCTGGAGGTCATTCATCCTATCAGAGACACCATCGACAAACATTGCACTGACACTCAATTGTCTTTACTTCTAGATCTGGACACCATCGCGTGCTCGGTCGCCTACTCCTATCTCTCCTCGAAATACCACAACCAACCGACCATCGCGCTCATTCAGACCCCTCGGACGGATCTCTACCTCCGCCCCGAGAATCTCTATGCCTTCTCCCTTGCGAACCTCACCTCCCAACAACAAGAGTTGCTATGCATCGACGACATCCCATCATCGGCGCCGCCATTATCCCAAATCATAACCAAGTTCGCTTTGGTCGATCACAACCGGCTTTTGGATCAGTTCAGAGGAGGCCCAGGAAAGGTGGTGGGGATCATCGATCACCACGCAGACGAGAAGCAACATCTCGACGCGGAGATCCGAGAGATCGTCAACCCCGTAGGCAGCTGCGCATCCCGAGTCGCGAGACACTTCAAGAGCGTTTGGGACGCCAGCGTTCCACCCGAATTGGCCACATTCCTCTTATCCGCGATCTATATCGACACCGGCGGATTGAAGCCAGACGATAAAGCCGTCGAGATCGATGAACAGTCGGCGGCTTTCCTGACACCAAATTCGACATTCAACCCAGACAATCAATCGCTGACTGGCGACGTGCCGCCTCCACCGCCCATCGGGAATCTCGCTGACGAGCTTTCGGATCGTAAAAAGGACGTCTCACATTTCACGACGCGTGACCTCCTCAGGCGCGACTATAAGGAATTCGTCTTCGGCGGTCTCCGCACTGGCCTGTCCACCGTCCCTGTAGGTCTTGAAGACTGTCTCAAACGCGATGGCGCCGCCGGCTTTTGGAAGGCGTTGGATGGCTACATGGACGACAAGGGTCTCGCGGTCTTGGGATTCCTCGCCACTTTCAAGACTCAGGGCAAACCAAAGCATAAACATAAGAGGGAGATCCTCCTGTTGTTGAAGGAGAGTGCGGTATCCGCGGATATCGAAAAGCGGTTGTTTGAAGGGATGGAAGCTGACCCCCAGTTGCAGCTGGAGCCCAAGCTTGAGACGGAGGTGGCCGATGGGAGGCATGCGAAGGTGTGGAATCAGAAGAATACGGATGTGTCGAGGAAATATACTGCTCCGTTGATACGTCGATTGATTGAGGGTGGCGACGCTCCTGCCGGTGAACAGCAGCCGGAGGCGGACGAGTAGTGCATAACATCGGTCCCCTTTTTTTGAATTGTGATGTGGCGTACGATTCCATTTCTGTCGTCCATGTACAAGTTTGCTCTCATAATAACAGCAGTTGCCAGCCATGTCAAGTGCACAAGTGACCGAGCGATATGTATATAGGAAATTAGGTCAGCAACAGCGTTGAGATATGCAAGACCTCGGATAAGATGTTAGATTTCAAAAATATTAAATACTAGGTCGTGAGCAGGAAGATTATGTCACAGTGACCGTCGACATGGAAAAATTGAATGCCAACGGAGTTCGGGTACGATCATAACTCAGCGCGGTGAGCGAGAGAGATTGGTCACCCATAGGAGTACTGGGAAGACAATAATGTTCAGAATAATGTTATTCCTTGGAGGATTGGAGAGAAAGGCTGGCTCCAGACAGGAAGCCGATACCGAGCATGGACTCGTCGCCGTAGTTCACCAGGAAGCAGAAGACATGAACTCTAGGTCAGCATTATTCCACACCGCCTCACATCTGCCAGGCTACGATTTTCTCACTAGTTGAGGTAGAGGTGTGGATTAAAAATTGCTTATCGACTTTGAGAACTGGTATTGGCTCTAGAGAACGAGCAATAGCACTCCGCTCCTTTCCCCAAAATGCGACCAGGTACACAGATAACTAACAAAAATGTAATAATATAGATGAGATAACTGATAACTGGTGCCCAAAGGCGGAACTTGATTTTCTCGAGATTGCCGTGTTGGGAGGTATTATAATGACTGGGATACAAAGATGAGTTCCGCATACAATAAAATAATCAAAAGCGTAAAAGGTCCGTTGATAAAGTCGCACCTCACTCGCTCGTGCCGGTGGTACTTATCGTGTCCTCTCCTTTTCAAATCCATTCCCTCATGGCTCGGCTGGCTTCGACGAATCGTCATCCGGCAGGTAGACCTCCTCCATCTTTGAGTCAGTCGCACCGTCGCTCATTTGTACAGTTGCCCTGGCTTTGATGGACTGTCGCTCGCTTTATCGACTAGATTGCAAGTCTCCCGCCTCTACCTCCACATTGTAGAACTGCCCCGTCTCCTCGTCATACACCAATTCGAGCTCCTTCGCCCCCTCTGGCTGCACGATGCCGCTCCACCTGGATTCCTCAACCCGCGTCTCGAGATCGACCTTCCTGCCCCAAATGTCCTCTCCTCGTTTCGCGGATTTCCCACCTCCAGCTCTTCTTATTCCCCTTTTATGACCCAGAGAGATTCTAGCGGCAAAGTGCTGGTCATATGAGAGTTTTTCGTCGTCCCAGTCCCAGTCGTCGTCTATTGGGGTTTTCTTCGTAACAGCATGACTCCAGTGGGTGAGGGGGCGGAAGGGGAAGTAGAATACGATGAATGTGATGAGAAAGATATAAAGTAGTATGCGAGGACCGGAGATTCTACATCGTCTGCTTCGAGGCCGAGGTGAATATAATGGTAGATCACGATGCCGAGCGTCCCCTGATCGACGACGGGTTGAAGAAAAGGGTGCCATCAGACGAGGATCGACAAAAAGCTCGGAGGGAAGTAGTCGGCAATGCTAGCTTCGAATGAGTAGAGTAGTGATGAAATGAGTGCAGCGTTGTTGTAGCAGAGTATCAAAGAAGCCGCGTTTCCCATTTTGTAAAGGGTCTGATACAGCTTCCGCAGCACGGGTACCTGGATTAGACCGGTCTTTGTTCGATTCCGTTCTTCTGAGAGGGAGAACAAATAGAGTAAGCATGTCCGAGATATTTGAAGGAGATTATGACCATGGCGATCAGAGTTCTTCCCACAGCTCGTTTGTCGTCACCCTGACATGTCTTGGCGAGCAAGATCATGTTGGCATCACGTGATGATATATACCCTGACACGTTGCACCAACGGCGCGCCGCGGTTGGCTCCTCCCTTAGAATCCGAGTCTCGAAGGATCTACGTCGAAGCATGACCTGCATGGCATCCTTTAGCATACCATTCACCTTCTCTCTCATCCTATCCATCCTCTCCGTTTCAGCTCAGTCTATAGATAGGACATTAAATAGTGTCATATTCACCACCAATACCCCCTCCCCATTGCCGAGTCACCACCCCCTTCAATCGGACGACCTGCGCCCTATTGACATAGTTCTATTGGCATCCGTCGACGGGCGTTTTTATGGCCTCAATCGGACCACAGGGGAAGTCGTATGGACGACGGATGCTCCAGGCAGTAAAGCCATAGATCTCTATGCCCTTGTACGCACTGAACACCCCGAGCTTGGCGGAGGCGCTTCCATGGTAGACATGGACAATCGTAGTCTCTCTTCTGAGGACATATTCATTATCGAACCGCAATCAGGTCATATCTTTCTCAATCCAGCAGGCGCTAGGTGCGATGGTCCCTTACAGCGATTGCCGTTCTCCATGGCACAGCTTGTCGATATGTCACCCTTCCGCTTCGATGACGGGAAGACATTCGTCGGCAAGAAGAGGAGTTCCTTCATTTCACTAGACTTGAGGTTGGGGAAAATCATGGAGATCTCAGATCCAGAACAAAGCACTCGAGGTGACGGGCGAAACGAATTATCAGATGAACTGCTGGATCGGCTGGATGGAACCGTCGTGTACATCAGACGGACTGGTTAGTGTACTGAATGATATGTCGTGCCTTGGTTGGCCATGCTCATCCTCATTCCAGATTATCACGTTTCGGTGTTTTCAAAGGGGCGCGTCATTCAAAATCTCACCTACTCCGCTTACGACCCCAAAGATATAGACAAGAAAGTGAAATACCTGTGGCATCAGATGCCAGACAGTTGGTATCACCAGCCCACTCCAGATGGCAGTCTGCTCGTGTTCAAGACAGATGAGAGAGAGCCACTACGTCACCTGGTGAAATTCGAACATCCGATGTGAGCCACAGCTGTAAATCTATCCTTGATGTATAATAATTGCTTCTTGTCGCAGCGTTGCGGTGTTTGACACTGTGACTACTTCAGATCGCACCTACCCTCTGCTATTACTTCAACCGACGCCCTCACTCCAGGATCTATACCCCAGCCGTCGTGAAGAGGTCACAAAACTCGCCTTGAAAGGTAGAATCGTCTACGTCGGGCGCATTGGCGACTCGCTTTACGCACTCAGCCACCAGACGTACCCACACGTCCTCTTCTCACTGCTCCCTACACAGCGGACTTTCGAGGACGACTCGTTATATAGGCTATTTCACGATACCAACGAGTTTGGAGAAGGCTGCACTTCCTTAGACTGCCTTATCGGCGCCCACTACATCGAGACCGCCAGCCCTTAAGCCTTGTGTCTCATTGCCAGTATCGTCTGTATATATCTCGTTCACAATCCTCATTCGCACTCATTCATAAGGTTCTTATCCCTTCCAATACCATCTTATTGTACTTCATGTTTCAAGAGCTGATAGAAGTGAAAGTGATGATTCCGTTGCATGGGGTGAAGTAGGGGTCTGAGAGATGGTGAACTTGTACCAGCGCGAGATGATGATGAGGGGGTCCAAGGTCTCAAATGCGGGATTCAAAAACTTACACAGGACATCTTGACCTTCATACATGCCAGGTGAGAAAACCGATACGTCGCCGACTAGAAGCTGTCGAAGGGATTGTATTTAGCGCTAGACATAGTGAGTCTGATTTGATTCTGCCGGAAACATGGACTTTCGGATCTGCCGCGCATGTTGTGGTGTACAGAGGCCCTTCGCCGATCGAATTGTCATAGGACGGCACGTCGACATAACTGCACGGGGTACGAGGGTTGGCACGTGTGTTGTCGGCGCAATGCCTTGTCTCGAAAATATACATCCAGGTAGCCACGTACTTTCTTGCTTCAAGCCTCTCGGGTACGGCATGCACATTGAGTTGAAACTCACGGAGCTAGTAATATCATCACATGTTTTTATTTTTTATTTTTTATTACTTATTTTTCTAAATTTGGTTCAAGCGCTGCGACGTGTCAGAGGACTGGACTTGTGTATGGCCGGCAATTGTCTTTGCTATGTAGAGTTCATTTAATGACCTGATCTCCTCCGATATTAGCTTGAGGTCACCAACGACGATGGTCTCTTCGGGACGCTTAGGCTGGAAACGCAATTATCAAAGATCTGGAGGGATTATCTCAGTTGAAGCTAGTGGTTTCTAAGAACCCTGCCGGAACGATTAAGCTTGAGATCCCGTCTATCGTCCATGGAATCGAGACAAATAATTTCCTGATCCGCCTGCGCTTGGCGCTTGAAATGGTTTCCCTTACGGTAGTGCGCTTCCAGAAAATATTATTATTCATCTATCATCCACTGCGCTGTGGTGCGTTGTTTTGCAGAGAATCATGATCACGGAAACGCCTGGACCCCTGCTGCCTCGTTCCGGATGCCTGCTAATCTGAAGGGTGTATTGGTTAATAGGGGCAACATTGTCGTGTTGTACAATCAACTAGTCCCAATTTTTGTTTCATGAGCTCATGGTGTATTTTGGTGGACTCGTTACATGTTTGGTGTCATTACAGGCTACACCTTTCGTTGATGTCTTGCTATTTGCTTCGTTGATCGGTGTGCTCTTTAACGCGCATATTGCAGACTATAAGAGCTTAGTTTTACTCTCCACCTGGAAATTGCGGAGTGGGAGCAAGCCCTGTTGCGAATATCACTAAATACAATCAGAACTCACTTTCACAAGTATATATACTGTGATGCTGTGGTTTAGGACCAAATACCACCCACAATCAAGTCTGTGGAGGTAACAGTCTGAGGTTGCACGTTGATAAATTGCATGGTGACAACCCTCTATACTCGCTCGCTAGAGCGACGTTACAAGTACATTTAATTGGCACGAGTAGATATCAGCTACCCCGAGTTCTATCGGGGTTTCCCCAAACGCATAGTCACCAATTAAGCTCCATTGGCAGCCACCCGCTCGCTTATACTAGTTTCCCATGTTGGCCAACATTGTAGAAAGTATCCAATCGATTCAGGCATCAGGCGCAACCCAAGTAGGTCATTCGGTTTATAACCAAGTCGATAGTCAGTTTTTGACTGCCAGTCGTTAATCGTCAATCGTCGATATCAGGCGTGGGAGTATCGGCGCGTCGTATATATAGCCCATGATACAGTACCCAATCTCCATCCTAGACCGGAAAGACTTTGCACTGTGGTCGGACCACCTATCATGTCGTCAGAAAACTGTTGGCTAACCCATAGCCAGGACTTGAGGCTATGACAGAACCATTCAAGGACGACCACCATTTGTTTTGAAGACGAAGCACACAAATGAATGGCGTTTGTAGCATTCCCATCGAGACTTGAGATGTAATTGATTCAAGTGCGAAAGAACGATGACTGAAGTTTTGGGCCGACACAAAACGATGAAGTGACTATGGATCCGGTTCTATCTTCATCTCTCCCGACTTGAACTGTCGTGCCCACTAAATGGTGAATCATGGAGGGAGAAAGGGGATTGGTTCAGAATTCTGGATACATCGAATTCTTCGAAGCTGCACGATTAGTAAGATGAGAACTCACAAGCATAGACGGGATCGGTTTCCTAGGCGGATTGTGGCGTTGCTGTTTTGAACCAAGTCAGAACGTTAAGGAAAGATCCAAAAAGGTGCCACGTTAACTTGCCTCACGGTCAGCACTATAGTTCCATGTCACATACGTGACCGCCAACGCCCCTACTGTGCATATCGCAGTGTTCATCATCCAGTTGCTAGGGTTGGTCCACCATCCACCTGTATAGCGCTGGTTAGTAGTCGAGCCTTTCGTGGGTGTTGATTGGATGGTCACACGGACCTGACGGTGTCCAGACGTGCTTGGGATACGGATAGCGTGCTCCTCCTCCCTAATTCATGAACAAGAAGATAGGTTTGATTGACGGCGCCGGGTTGAGATGTGGGGTAGACTGACTGACCATTGTTCAATGTCGGGTTGATCGGTTATGTTTTTGCGTGTTGGATGAGCGGGAAGTAGATAGTTTGAATATGTTTGGTGGTTCGCACCCACCAACCCTTCGCCGTGTCCCTGCCTGCTCTGGGTGACAGAGGCACACTCTGTTTTGGAATGGCGACTGAGCAATCTCAATTCGACGCTTCTGATTTAGTATATGAGAAATTTTCCCAATATCCGTTTGAAAAGGATCCTCAATTCCTGGTACGCTCCTTCCACGTTCACCTTGGAAGATCGTGTGTGCGCCCCACGCATTTACCTTTTGAATTGCCATTGTGCGATCCACCAAGGCAGGACTTCAATCGATCATTCAAGGCCATGGCGATATATCCTCGTTGGACGCCACAGAACAAGATGCCCTAATTGGTCGTGCGAAGGCATTTTACTTCTCAAGGTGCATGAAATGACTTCCTCTACCCAGCTTCTGGACATAAAGTCCAGCTAATATTGATAAATTTTGTTGAACAAAACAGATTGACGGGGAAAGATATTACGTGGGACGAATACCTCGCTTTTCGGACAACACAAGGCGGTCCGGCTTCAACTGTACTGCCACAGAGTTCCATGACGGTAGTAGCCGAGGAGAGCACACCATCAAGTCAAGATGGGCCAGCAGCAGAAGCTATTCTGTCGTTCCAAGAGATACAGGACCTCCTTGCGGCTGGAAAGGTTGATGAGATCCCGTTCAATCGAACGATTCCAGAGGTCATCAGTGTGAGTGCAGTCTTTAAATTCGGCTTCCATGTTGCTTAAGAAATTTCCCGCTTTTGGCTGAATATCTCTTGTATGGTACGCTTTCGCATTATAGGAGGAACAGCCCAGTGAATCGAGTGTAGCTCCAAGGAAGAAGCCATGGGAAGTTTCGACGGATTCATAGCATTAGTCTTAGGCTTCGTACTTGACATAGATCTCTACGAATGAAGGCACTGTCTAGGTGTTGGAGTATAGTGATAGGGTTTGGAGTGGGGCGGCCAAGAAGCAGGGAGATCTGTCGCAACCCTCGGTGGCCGGTATTGACTCAACCTTCTTGATGGGATGTAAGCGTTGAGGCTGTGAACCCTCCTAGCGGATGCGATGCGTTCGATTCATGGGCAACTGCATTCTCCACTTCACTCCAACACACCAGTTCCTGAGCGTCTCCTTCGGTCTCACCGGCTCACGAAGATTGGTCTTCTCATGGCGTAGTTGCTGAGCTTAGCCTTCCCATATATATATATCATCCCAGTCTTCAGAACATGTATAATACCTCAAAATCACTACCATTCCAAAGGCGAAAGATTGGACCCTGAACACGCGCTTCGAAACAACATTGCAACCTCAACCAGAACGATCAACGCCCTCATAAATTCGCCTCGACAAAGTCGTTTCTACTATCTTCATCTACTCTTAACGTCTAAATTACCCTTCAAATGGAACGCATGTAAGTACTGGAGTTAGTTATAGACCATCATGTGCCCTAAACTCACGCGAACACAACACACTCCATTACAGTCGTGCCAATCTCGCCCAAAACCAAGCCTTGTATCCCCAATTCACCAAAGTCTCAGCTGGCTCTAGAGACGCACCTATACTGTTTAACGAGTCGTCGGACGAAGAAGATTCGGGTTTCGTGTAAGTCATTCGCCCTTGCTCCGAACAGTTGGTTTGGTTGCTTAAACTGTTGTTATACGTAATAAAGGGTGCCCAAGCCTGTTAGGACGCCTTTGACCACCGATCGAGTAAATGTGCCATCTTCATCGTCCAAGGCCGTACATGATGTGAAGGCCGACGCGAACCGCATCCAGATGCCAGTCCCACAACCATACCCTGCTCCTACTCCCGCTCCGCAACGCGTCCCTGACAACATTCATTACGCGACGCCACCTCCGGGGCCATCCCAGCCCCAGTCCAATGCTAAAGCTGAGGATGATGGCAACGGTGAGGCTATCGATATCGGAAACGTCGTCGCAGACCCATTCGAACGTAAGAAGTCGACCGACGATACACAGAAGGAGTTGATGGACCTCATCGAGTCCTCCATGGGCGCCGAAGAGGAAGTGGATATGGAGCAATCGGTAGTAGAAGGCTTCGCATCGAAGTATAAACTTCTCCCGCATCAAGTTCATGGAAGGCTATGGATGACGGAACGAGAGACTGGGAAGAAGGCCGGGGGTATTCTTGGGGATGTAAGTCTTTCATTATCTTCCAAACGCATTGATAAAACTCATTTGTTCATCTCAACATTTAGGATGTACGTCTGAGACATTATACGTTACAGCCTGCTATCCTCTAACTATCTTCTGTTTATTTCA
The DNA here is from genome assembly GCA_019633535.1 of Tulasnella sp. JGI-2019a. Lineage (NCBI taxonomy): Eukaryota > Fungi > Basidiomycota > Agaricomycetes > Cantharellales > Tulasnellaceae > Tulasnella sp. JGI-2019a. Next base: position 68,418 of record WSUE01000099.1, on the reverse strand, counting down.
TTTATGTTTGGCAGATGGGTCTTGGAAAGACATGTCAAACCATCTGCCGCATTGTCGACTTCAAAATGGCTGGAACCGAGATCGCAGCGAAGGAGATGAAGAGGTGGGGGAGGACAACCATGCAAGCGGGCCAAAATCCTTCACACCTCTCACCATCATATTAACACTCAACACATTCTAATTTGCTTAGGATCGTCTGCCCTCAAGCCGTGGTCGGACAATGGGAGAGTGAGATCAAAAAGATGGCGCCAAAATTGAGAACCCGCGTGCATCACGGTCCATCACGGACGAAAAGTGAGTTGGTTCTCGTTTCGAGAATCACCACGTATCATATCTACCAGAAACTGAAATACCAACCTTTTCTCTCTCCCGAATCATAATAGACGCCGCGGAATTTGCCAACTTTGACGTCATAATCACAACGTACAACCTGATCTTATCCGAATTCAACAATTTCGAAGCGAGTGTCGGATCTAAGGCGAAGGACGAAAGCAAGGCGAACGAGAGCGATCTAGGATCTGAAGATAGTGAATTTGCGGCTGCGATGAAAAAAGTGGCGGGGAAGAAGAAGGCGAAGGCACCGCCAAAGAAGCATACGGCGCTCTTTGATACCAAGTTCTTGCGGATCGTCCTTGGTATGTTGTCTGAGTTTGACAAGTGGTGCCTTTCACTCACGATAGCAATATGTACTGGTTGTGGGTGTGTTTTGATAGATGAGGCACACAATATTAAGAACCGCCTTGGAAAGACGAGCAAGGCGTGCTGTGAGTTGAGGGGTCGGTTCAGATGGTGCCTAACGGGCACGCCGATTCAGGTTCGTCCTGAAATCCACAGTTGTGTTTCATCCTGGGCTTTTCACTGACCTTCCTTATCGATAGAACAATGTGGAAGATCTATATCCCCTCATGCATTTCCTTCAAATCCGACCGTTGAACGAGTGGGACACGTTCAACACTCAGATTGCTAAGCCGATCAAAACCGGCAAGACACAGATTCCCATGAAACGACTCCAAGTACGTCCCTCATCACCATGTCCCCGCGTATCTCAACCTCGTCACTAAATTGGTCGTTTTTTTACCTTGGTATGTAGGTAGTGCTGTCAGCGATCATGCTGCGTCGAAAGAAGACAGATATGGTCAATGGTAAACCGATTCTCATCCTACCAGACCGGACAGTCGCGCTTGTGGAGTGCGAGTTCGAGCAGGACGAGCTCGATTTCTACACTGCCATGGTCGAGCGCACCGAGGTTACTCTCAACAAATTCGCCAAGTCTGGCGCTCAAAATGTGTTCACCAGCGTGTTGGTGCTCCTGTTGCGACTTCGTCAGGGTGAGTTGTTGAATACTGACAGCGCCAATGCCTTCGGTACTGAACTACTCAATTAGCGTGTTGCCATCCCGAATTATGTTTGAAGAATGTCAAGGACGACGCCGAGGCGCTCAATATGAAAGCGAAGTCATCTGAGAAGGATGAAGAGGAGGCAGAGGCAGACGAGCTTGCGGATATGATGGCTGGCCTTGGGGTGAAGGAAAGCAAGTGCGAGATTTGCCAGGATGTGTAAGTCTCTCTCCTCCCTTTTGATTCGTTCCTCACGGATTTTCCTCATTGATGATCTGTGCTTGTTCTTTAGGCTGGAACCCGGCGTGAAGAGCAAATACTGTCCGGACTGCGAGCTCAAGGTCCTCGTCAAGGCACGGCGCAAGTCAACGGCGGACTTCGGAGTGGAAGACGATACGCCCGCCAAGCTTCCTTCGAGTACCAAGATCAGGAAACTCTTAGAGCTGCTCAAGAAGATCGACGAGGAATCGGAAAGTAAAGACAAGACCATCGTATTCTCTCAATTCACGGGATTCTTGGACATCATCCAGAAGTTCCTGAAAATGGAAGGTTTCAAGTTCATTCGATGTACGTCTCTCCCCTCGAACCTCGGTGTATGCTTTAAATACTCTCTAATTCGTTTTAACCTCTAGATGATGGCTCCATGGGCCGTGATGAGCGTGATGAGGCACTGGAGAAGTTCAGGACCAGTTCGAGGTATAATGTCGCCTTGATCTCGTTCAAAGCTGGGTCAACTGGTACGGAAGCTGTTTGTTGCATATCCGTTACTTCCTGATTTTCTTACCACTACACTACACAGGCTTGAACTTGACTGCGGCAAATCATGTCGTCCTTATGGATCTTTGGTGGAATCCGGCCCTCGAGGATCAAGCATTCGACAGAGCTCATCGGTGAGTCGAGTCCTGAGCTATGTACCACGCAGAGATTGATCCTCCGAATAGTTACGGACAAAAGAAGGAAGTGTTCATATACAAGCTCGTCATCCCGAGGACGGTGGAGGAGCGGATTCAAGCAGTAAGCCTATGCACCCATGAGGCCCCTCTTCACGGAATCAGATGTTAATTTGGACGTATGGTCCTTTATTTAGCTACAAGCTCAGAAGCGAGAATTAGCCAGCAACGCGTTGACGGGCCACAAACTCGGCAAGAAGTCGGGTCTGGGCATGGAGGAGCTCATGAGGCTCTTCGACCGTCAGCACGATTAGTCAGTCTCCGACTACTTGGCCTGCGTTCACAAGATACATCGTGCCCCACCGCGACCCATATCTACTTAGACTTTCGGACTTATTTCCTTCACTTGCTTCCTCGTTGACAATGGCGTCTGATTTTGCTTTCCTACCTTGGACTCCAGTACTCCACTTTGAATCCTTACGACTTCGGATGCGAATCGAGCTTTCAGTATTGTTGCATTTGTGATTTCAGTGCTCAGGGAGCCGTGAGCGTAAGACCCTTAATCAATTTCGATAGTGGCTGGAGTTGGATCGCATGCTGAATTCGGAATCATTGGATGACATCTTTGGTCCGACACATTCGTAGTCATCTGTATACCTTCTTCATCGACTGCGTCGACCGGCTGCATTCCGCTTGCGTTACCCATTGCTTCACAAGGTCCGCACTATGAGCGCTCCAGCTATACACCCCGTCCGGTCTACGCCGGATGCCACACCCCTTGCTCTGGTAGGCACGCCAATGAAGGAGAAAAGGGAGAAAGGGCTGAAAGGCTTGTAGTCAAGCCTCCAGGCTGGTCGAATATTATTGCTATTGCCTGCTAGGGTGCTGAAGCGTCGATATTCTGGGCGCCACTTTCTGGATGAGCTCCAAGCCAGGTACTTTGACCCTCGGATACAATTTTTCGGGAAGTTAAAGGTTCACCATGAGGAATTCGTGAAGAGTGCGTACTTTCGGCTTGGGTTTGGCTTGCACCTACACGCCGTTTGGTTTATCACTGCGCATCAGGTCAGCTGCGACAGGAGATCCATGTCACTTTACCCGATGGAATGCTTAAAACGGAGCAACAAACTTGATGAATATTGCTTGTCAGAACGCGTTGTTTTTGCTGAGGTGGACGGGACCGGATTTATGGGACCGCTGGAGGCCTCTTACAGAATCGAATTGCTGGACTTTGAACATCCTAAGGTCCGTTGCTTGAGTGCGACTGATTCCATGTGGCTTATAATGCCCTGTCTTGTACTTAAGAAGGTGTTTTGGCACCCCTCCACGCACCTTCTTGGCGAAGTATTACGGTCACAACTCGTGTCTCCGTCCCCCCACTGATAATGGATTCTTCCACGAGATGACCACCAACAAGTAATTCTCAAGCGTTGTCATAGGCCAAGACTTGTATGGCTTATCTTGTTGCGGATGCAGGGTGGTCGTTCCTACGGATTGACCACTTGAGACCCTCACCAAGAACGCGGTCAAGGAAAAATTTGCGCTCTTGGTTATGGCTAAAGAGGTCCCTCTCGGGATGTTCCATGTATGTCTCTTGCTTTTTCATGTCGATTGATTGACCCCCACGCTCGCATGGTATTCACTGTAGTATGGCAAATACAAAGCACTTAATTGAGACCAAGATTCCCGATGGAGCTTCCACTACCGCGTACTGCTACCATCTCAGTCTTCAGAACAGGGAGTGTCTCAAAATCATATTCACCGACAAGTGACTTGGAGAAAGGCTGGACCCTGTCCGCGCGCTTCGAACAATGGAACGATTAACGTCCTCATCGCCCGCCTCGGCAAAGTCGTTTTCTACCATCTCTATCAACTCGTAATATCCAGGTCGCCCCCAAATGGAACGCATGTAAGTACTGTAGCCGCTTATAGACCACTAACACTACGCTAACGGTCATAACACTCCATTGTAGTCGTGCCAATCTCGCCCAGAACCAAGCCTTGTATCCCCAATTTACTAAAGTTGGCTCTAGATATATGCTCATATTGTTTAATGAGCCGTCAAACAAAGAACATTCCGGTTTCGTGTAAGTCCTTCTTCGACGTTAGTTTGGTTCGTTGCTCAAACATAACAAAGGGTGTCCCACAAACCTGTTAGGAAGCCTCCAACCACTGATCGAGTTAATGTGCCATCATCATTTCCCAAGCCCGTACATGATGTGAAGGCCGACGCGGATAGCATCCAGATGCCAATGCCATGCCCATATCCCGCTCCTGCTCCACAACGCGTCCCTAATAACCTTCATTACGCGGCGTTACCTCTAAGGCCACACTTGCCTCGGCCCAATGTTACAACTCAGGTCGATGTTAACGGCGAGGCCTTTGATGCCGGAGCTATCATCGAGAAGTCAGCTGACGACACGCAGAAGCAGTTAATGAAGCCCGTCGAGTCATCGATGGGTGCTGGGGAGGTAGTGGATATGGAGAATCGGTAGTAGAGGGGTTCGCGTCGGAGTATAAGCTCCTCCCGCATCAGGTTCATGGCAGAATATGGATGACAGAGCGTGAGACTGGAAAGAAGGCTGGAGGAATCCTCGGTGATGTAGAGCGTCCATGGATTCACGTCCTAGACACGTTTTGTAACTAACTTTCTCGTCGTTTCAGGATGTTCGTGCTAATACTTCGTACTTTTCGTGCCTGCCTGGGCCTAACCGTCTTTGTTTTGTTTTATCTCCGGATGTAGGTGGGTCTTGGCAAGACATGTCAAACCATCTACCGCATTGTTGACTTCCAGATGGCAGACACCGCGAGCGTGGCGAGAGACAAAGAAGTGGGGAAGGCCGACCTTGTACGTACGGCCATTGCCCTGTTGTCCTATCGACATTCGTATCGAATAATACTAAACGCCTCTATTTCTGGGGTCCCCAGGATTGTTTGTCCTCAAGCTGTGGTTGGACAATGGGAGAGTGAGATCAAAAAGATGGCCCCAAGATTGAGGACGCGGGTACATCATGGTCCATCACGCACAAAAAGTGAGTTCCTTGTCCAGAAGATGTGCCCCACGTTTCATTTCTACCAGGAAATATGACTCCAGCATTCTTTTGCCCAATAGATGCAGTGGATTTTACGAATTTCGATGTCATAGTCACAACTTACAAGCTAATCCAAACTAAACTCGGCCATTACGAGGCAAGTGTTGGATCTACAGCAAAGGACGAAAGCAGCAACAAGGCGATCGAGAACGACTCGGGATTTGAAGACAGTGAATTCCCAGTGGTTATGGCCGGGAAAGAAAATGGGAACGTGCCGCCTAAGAAACATACGGCGCTCTTTGATGCTAAGTTCTTGAGGATCGTTCTTGGTATGTGATATTGTTTCAGTTGTTTGATGTCTTCCGCTCGTAAGAGCAATGCGTACTTACTCTGGGTATGCTTGACAGACGAGACACATACTATCAAAAATCGCCTTAACAAGACGAGCAAGGCGTGCTGTGAGTTGAAAGGTCGGTTCAGGTGGTGTCTAACGGGTACGCCTCTTCAGGTTCGCTTCTTTGATGCATGCTTATGTTATATTACTATCGTGGTTTCGACTGATTTGAATTTATCACATGAATTGATAGAATACCGTGGAGGACCTATATCCCTTGATGCATTTCCTCCGAATCCAGCCGTTGAACGAGTGGGAGACATTCAAAACTCAGATCGCGAACCCAATCAAAGCTGGCAAGTCCCAGATCCCGATGAAACGACTCCAAGTACGCTCCTTTCTTCTTCTCTTCTTCCACATACCTCAATCCCTTTGCCGTGCCACGGGGTCTTTCATACTGATATAGATGCGATTGCTTACAAAAGGTGGTGCTGTCGGCGATCATGCTACGCCGGAATAAGACGGATATTGTCAATTGCAAACCAATCCTCGCCCTTCCCGGCCGGACGGTCGTGCTTGTGGAGTGTGAGTTCGAGCAGGATGAACTCGACTTTTACACAGCCATGGTCAAACGCACAGAGGTCACCCTCACCAAGTTCGCCAAACCTGGCGCTCAGAATGCATATGCTAACGTCCTAGTGCTTCTATTGCGACTTCGTCAAGGTCAGTCGTTGAATACTCGCTGCTTCAATGCTTCGGTATTGAAATCTTCGATCAGCTTGTTGCCACCCCGAACTATGTTTGAGGAATGTCAAGGACGATGCTGAGGCGCTCAATATGAGAATGAAGTCACCGGACGAAGGTGAGGAACAGCAAGATCAAGAGGAGGTGAACGAACTTGCAGATATGGTGACTGGGCTTGGGGTGAAAGAAAGTAAGTGCGAGATTTGCCAGGATGTGTAAGTCCTTACTTTCTTGGTTGATGTGCCCTCTTCTATTTTAATTCGTTCCTCACTGGGTTCTCTTCGATGATCGGCGCTTCTTCTTTAGGTTCGCACCCGGCCTGAAGAGCAAGCATTGTCCGGATTGCGAACTCAATATCCTCGTCAAAGCACGGCGCAAGGCAGCGGCGAACGTCGAGGCGGAAGACGATACGCGGACGAAACTTCCTTCTAGCACAAAGATTAGGAAGCTCTTAGAGCTGCTCGAGAAGATCAAAAGCCAAGTCGGAAAGTAAAGACAAGACCATCATATTCTCTCAATTCACGAGTTTCTTGGATATTATCCAAAAATTCCTGACAATGGAGGGTTTCAAATTTATCCGATGTACGTTGCTTGGCGAAATGCTATGGATGCTCTTGATTCTTTGTCTGATGCCTCGTCCTTTAATCTTCTTGGATGATGGTAAAATGGGTCGCAATGAGCGTGACGATACACTTGAGAAGTTCAGGACCAGTTCGAGGTATAATGTCGCCTTGGTCTCACTCATGGCAGGGTCAACTGGTACGAGAGCTATCTGGCGTCTATGCGGTGCTGCTTGTTTCCTCACAACTGTCATTGCACAGGCTTGAACTTGACCGCAGCAAACAATGTCGTCCTCATGGACCTTTGGTGGAATCCCGCCCTTGAGGACCAAGCGTTCAACAGAGCCCATCGGTGAGATGTCTCGTTGAGGCTAAGTATCACATTAATGCTCATCCTATTTCGCTCAGTTACGGACAAAAGAAAGAGGTGTTCATCTACAAGCTCGTCATTCCAGGTACCATCGAGGAGCGGATTCAAGCGGTTAGTCTACGCTTCCGCGAAGTCTCTCTCCAGGTAAGTAGACGCTAACTTACCGATACAATTCATTACTCAGCTGCAAGCTCAGAAACGGGATTTGGCCAGCAATGCCCTGACGGGCCACGAACTCGGCAAGAAGTTGGGTATGAGTCTGGAAGAGTTCTTAAGGCTCTTCGACCGCGAGCACACCCAGTCCGTTGGGTCTGTTGTAAGCGCATCACGACCCATGATCTACTTAGACATACGGAAAGGGTCGCCCGTACCATTTTCTCGCTTCCTTCATTGATGTTATTCGAACTTCGTTGAATTGAATCCCGTCATACCAGCCTTCGTATTTCAACTTATGGAACTTGGGATATAAAGCGAATGTATTTACATCTGATTATATAGCTCAGGGAGCCGTGAGCATAGGACCCCTGATCCATTTCGATCGTGACTACGCGATATCTGAGGAGAATTGGATTGGGTCGCGTGAATCTGCCTTAATTCGGAATCATTGGATGCGAGTCATCTTCGGTCTGACACGTTCACAGTCATCTGTGCACCTTCTTCATCGACTGCGTCCACCAGCTGCATTCCGTCCACGTTATACATTGCTTCACTCGGTTCGCACCATGAGCGCTCCAGCAATACACCCTGTCCATTCTACGTCGGATCCTACACCGCCTGCACCAGTAGGCGCGCCGAAGAAGGAGAAGAAAGAGAAGAAGGCTGAAGGAGATGTGGCCAAGCATCCACTTGAGGTGGGTCGGCCATATCTTACTGTTTCTTACTTGGTGCTAAAGCGTCGCTATCCTGGATGTTACTATCTAGATGAGCCCCAAGCCAGAGTACTTCGACCATCGGATACAGATGTTCGAGAAGTTCAAGGCTCAGCACGAGGAATTCGTGAAGAGTGCGTACTTTCGACTTAGGTTTGCCTACGCGCCATTTGGCTCATCGTTGCGCGTCAGATCAGCCACGGCAGGAGATCCATATCACTCTGCCCGATGGAACGGTTAAAAACGGAACGAGTTGGGAGACGAGTCCGATGGATATTGCCAAAGAAATCTCGAAGAGCTTGTCGGAACGCATCGTAATTGCCAAGGTGGACGGGGAATTATGGGACCTCGAACGGCCGCTGGAGGCCTCTTGCAAAGTCGAATTGCTGGACTTTGAACACCCCGAAGGTTCGTCCCTTGAATGCGAATAAGTGATTTCACGCGGCTTATGATGTCTTGTAGGCAAGAAGGTGTTTTGGCACTCCTCCGCTCACGTCCTTGGCGAGGCAGCAGAGAAGCATTACGGCTGCAACCTCTGTCTCGGCCCTCCCACCGATGATGGATTCTTCTACGAAATGGCCATCGACGAACGGCAAGTAATTCCGAGATGTTGACATAGGCTAACGACCCGTGTAGCTAATCATGTTATGGATATAGGGCGGTCGTTCCTACAGATTATCCGGCTCTTGAGACCCTCACCAAGAACGCGGTCAAGGAGAAACAGAAGTTTGAACGCTTGGTTATGACCAAAGAGGACCTTCTCGAGATGTTCCATGTACGTTTCCCCATCTCATATCGATTGATTCACACTCACACTTGCGTTATACCTATTATAGTACAACAAATACAAGAAGCACTTCATCGAGACCAAGGTTCCCGACGGAACTTCCACTACCGTGTATCGTTGCGGTCCCATGATCGATCTGTGCATAGGACCTCACATTCCGCATACTGGCAGGATAAAGGCTTTGATGGTCATGAAGGTACTGCAGCAGAACCACAACAACTTCTTGGTATTAACTAATAGTTTCTTCAGTCTTCAGCATCTTACTGGCTAAATGATGCCAACAACGACTCGTTACAGCGGATATACGGGATTTCCTTCCCCGATGCGAAGCAACTGACCGAATACAAAGCTTTCCTCGCAGAAGCTGCCAAACGCGACCATCGGAAGATCGGAAAGGTTAGCGAACACCATGTCAAAGTCTCATTCAGAATGCTCATCGGACTTATAGGAGCAAGAACTATTCTTCTTCCACGAGCTTAGTCCCGGCAGCACATTCTTCCTGCCGCATGGTGCTCGTATTTATAACACTCTGGTGGAGCTCATGCGGGTGCGTCTGCGAAAGCCTAGTACTCTATTGGATCATTCGCTCAACCTCTGACATTCATTCCCGGGTAGGAAGAGTACCATAAGCGCGGTTACGTCGAGGTCATTTCGCCGAACATGTTCAATTCCAAGTTATGGCAACAATCTGGTACGTTGCAATTGCCACTACACCCGCCCATTTAATACTGAAGTCTAGCATCTCGACACTCGATATAGGTCATTGGGTAAGATAATCGAACATCTATACTGCTCACCTAGGTTGAACTGATGCCAGACGACTTGCGATATATGTAGCAACATTACAAGGACGACATGTTCGTGCTCGATGTCGACAAAGAACAATTCGCCCTCAAGCCGATGAACTGCCCTGGCCACTGCCTCATCTTCGACTCCCGCGATCGCAGTTACAAAGAACTCCCGATCCGTATGGCGGAGTTTGGTGTCCTGCACCGCAACGAAGCCAGTGGTGCCCTCAGCGGCTTGACGAGGGTGCGGCGGTTTGCGCAGGACGACACGCATATTTTCTGCATGCCAAATCAGGTGCGCTCTTCGACGAACTGGCTCACAACCTGTATGAAAGGAGCACTGATTTAGGGATGTCCTTCCTCGGTGTCAGATTGAAGGCGAGATTGAGAATCTGTTCGAGTTCATGCAACAGATCTATGGCCTATTTGGGTTCACATTCAAGCTGACGCTATCCACTCGTCCGGAAACGTTCTTGGGCAAGATCGAGACTTGGGACGAAGCCGAGAAGGTGAGAAACCATTTTCGAAGTTCGGCCGACCTGTTGAGGATCTCTGCTGACCATGAGACATTGCCATTTATTCGAGTAGCAACTCTCAAAGGTGCTAGAAAGACATTACCCGGGAAAATGGGAGCTTAATCCAGGTGATGGCGCGTTCTACGGACCTAAGATCGACATCACAATCAAGGACGCACTTGGCCGGTCGTTCCAGTGCGCGACTATCCAGCTCGACTTCCAACTCCCAGAGCAATTCAAGCTCAAGTATCGCGGACCCGAAGCGCACGATGATCCAGAGTATGTCACTCGCCCGGTTATGATTCATAGAGCGATCTTAGGAAGTTTAGAGCGATTCATGGGGATTGTTACCGAGCATACAGCCGGAAAATGGTGAGTTAGGACGGGTTAAATTTCATGTTGTATATCTTGTGTTGATCTGACTTGGTGACGGCACAGGCCGTTCTGGGTATCCCCTCGTCAGGTTCTGGTGGTTCCAGTGGCAGCTCCTTACGTGAGTTTCCCCTTTGGATCATTCATTCTTGTTTCCTCCCGTATTCTTATGTCTCACAACTCTAACAGAAAGAGTATGCCACCGAGGTAGCGCAGAAGCTCTCTGAGATCGGACTCTTCGTCGACGTCGACAATGGGGAGAACACCTTGCCCAAGAAAATCCGCAACGGGGAGATCGCTCAGTACAATTTCATCCTTGGTAAGTGCACATAGCTGCCCGTCACCACAGATCTATTCCATTGTTTCTTTGCTCTTTGCTGATATTTTCTCCCCTATATAGTGGTCGGACAAGATGAGGCTGACACTCGTTCGGTCAACGTGCGGAATCGAGAAGATGTTGGCACCAAGGCGAGGTCTGAGATGGTTAAACTAGACGATATTGTGGTGAAGCTTGCGTCACTCAAGAAGGAGCGGAGGTTTGAGAACAAGTTGTTGTAGATTTCCTTTTGCCGTAATCGCTAAAGATAGTAATATATGCGCTCAATGTGTGTCAAATCGGCCGCTGTACTATGCTGGATTAAGCTAAGCCCGCCTTACTCCTTGAGACATGACGGAACGCTCAGCCTGTGCCCATAAATTGAGCCCGCTGGCAGACCCATACAAAATCAGCACAATCGCCGATTCCATGTCTTTCTAATGAGATCCTTACCAGTTGCTGAACCGTCGTCCTCTCCTGTGGAGGCAACGCATTGATCTGGTCTTGCGAGAGACTCAAAATCTGCATTAGCATTGCCTGTTATAAATAGCAACCAAGAGCGCAGTGAATAAAACGTTTCAGATAGGGTCAACACGAATTCACGGTACCTTTTGCTCTTCGGGTATATCGGCCTGTTGTGCGGGCGCCACCGGGGCACGCGGAGGTGGCTGTGGTGGAGGGTACACAGCCTGGTGAACAGGTTGTTGCTGAGAGTAGGGTGCCTGAGGAGGGGCCTTTTGGGCACCGTAGTAGGGTTGCTGATGTTGTGGCGGTGGTGGGCCTGCTGTTCTGTAGGACGCAGGCTGCGAGTGTGTGAGGAGTATGGGTGCTGGAACGGGCACAGGTGCGGGCGGAGGTGCAGGCGCTTGAGCTGCAGCGGCTGTGATCATTCGCTGTAAATTACACCCCAGTCAACTAAATACTTCGGGCCGAGGGATACATAATGTTATGCACACACCTCGAGGATCGCAGGATCCACCAAATTGTTTAGTACCATAGCCTGGAAGAATGCGTATGCAAGCTGCGGATGGGCGTTAAAGAGCAACCTGGCGTGTTCAGGAGAGGATATAACGTATGCCTAGATAAAAAAATGCATGAGAGTTTGGAGGTCTGTGGTTCAGCTTCACGGGATACCACCTCACCTTCATCTGTCCCAATATATCAAGCATCTGCGCTGGCGGAACAGCCGCCAACGAATTGGTGATTGTAGTCAAAGCATCCGATCCAGGAGGTATCGGTATGCCACTCGGAAGGTTGGCTAACGGATCAAACTTCTTGTCATCCCCACCACCACCATATCGGTTCGGCCTAGTATCGTCTTCGGGTCTGGTTCGGCCAGATTTTGTCGTCTTGCCTTCGAAGAATGGGTCCGAGTCGGCTAGGTCGATACGGAGGGGCCGACCGTTGACCTCTGTGCCGTTCAGATTACGTACAGCAGAAGCAGCTGTATCATGATCTACATATACAATGCGGTTGAATACCCTCCATTGTGGTCCTTGCGAGGTGAAGCGCTTACCGTGGTATTCACAGAATGCGTATCCTTTTGATTTTCCTGTCTCTTTATCTACCATCAATCTGAGGGAGATAAAGTGGTGTATAAGCAAAGTATGCCACTAGATGATCTACAGAAGCTGTACCTGAACCCAGCAATCGGCCCGACAGTTGAGAAGACGGGGATAAGTTTGTCCTGGCATTGCAAATGACGGTCAATTAAATGCATATTGCTATTCTATTGCACAAAAGCCTGCGTACCTCTTCCACATCATAAGGGACGTTTCCGACGAAAACTACGCGACTCATTGTGGATGTCGGCGGGGGAAACGGAACGGTGAATAAGGAACGCGCAAGGATTTCTGTATTCTTTCCACGGTTACTTGACACGTTATTGCACTCCTCACTCTTTCTCCTTCCTCGCTCGCACCTCTTTCCAACCACAAGGTACGTGGATGTGTAAACGTGCGAAACATGAACCTTGGTTGACCATGCACAACCGCCACAGATGATCTCGCCTGAAACTCTCTACAACGTTGTAAACGGGCTCGGCCTCGCATCCATGGTCATGGTCGTGGCATACCACTTCATTACCGTCAACGGGAAATACTGCGTGGCTCAGGACCTGAAGGAAAGGAGGTCATGAAAAGCTCGCTCGTGGTTGCGATTGGCGTATTGGTGTGTATTCCCGTAAGCTGCATTGCTCATATTGTACCATGCTCATTCTGGGATTCTAGCACGTGTATTGTGATTGTGATACACTATACATACCATACTGTTAGGTCTCGTTTGGCATGGTCCAACAGCCGCCACTACAAGGCGACTGATGCTCCAGAGTACCCCAAATCCAAGGTCAAATCATACAGTTGCAAACCCCCAGCACATTGACCGTCTGCGTGCCACGCTTCCGAGAACTTCAACCATATTTCTCAGCTCCGCAGCTAGCATGATATTTTTAGCACCGTGCGTGCTGCCGTCGAACGTCTCACGTCATGAGGTTAATGTTCGACTTATCTATGTCTTCCTTGACTCAATGACGGACGCCGAACGTTCCTCCGCCTTTCTATCCGAATTCAACTCTCAGCGTGCTGGTGAGCTTGGCCCATACCTCTTGTCGACCTGAGACACTGGGAGTGATAGATACCGTGTTCTCGGATGAGTAAGCCATCTCGAAGCAGATTGATGAGGTAAATTCGAAAGCCACCGTAACGACGCAAGATATCCAGCCTATCGCTGCACGTCTACAACAGCTCTCTTCTGCACTTACTGGCGCTTTAGCCTTTCTCCCCGGGTATGACCAACGGTTATGTGATCAGGCAAGGTTTTCAACAGCTAATTAGAGGTTCAAAGGCATTGACATCTCTTTATTACACAGAGCATTAAGCAGCTCGAAGCTACAGTCAATGGGCTAAGGCATAAAGTCCCTAAACCTCGCTTTGCCTTCAAGAAGAAGCAACCGTCGTCGGTTGTTCCGCCGGTTGTTGAAGCGACACCAGCACTTCCGCCACCAACAGCAAGCTCCTCAACATCCAACACAAATTCCACTTCGAGCTTTCGCGTCTCCGATAAGAAGGGCGCATTTATCTCCGTCACTGATTTCGATTCATCTAGCAAAACGGATAATGAACCCCGCGATATCATCTTGACTTCCCTGGAGGCTTGCATCGTCGACTTACTTCCCCGTGAAGGAGTTGTAACGACGGATATTACTGCACTATATGGGAGGGGTCTGAGAAAGTGCGTGATATTGGCGGGACTCGTACAGGGAAGCGTCCGCTTGGAGGATTGTGTAAATTGTCAGATCGTCGTCGGGTGCCATCAGGTGCGTTTGTCAAGATCAGCTTATTGGTATCGTTGTCAAATGGAGGCCTTGGAGTAACGAAACCATTTGGTATTCCTCAGTTTCGCATGGAGCAATGTTTCTCCACGGACGTTTATCTGAATGTCAGCTCGCTGCCCGTTATCGAGCAGTCCAATGGCGTGCGATTTGCTGGTTACCCGGACGCCATCGGGTCCCATCTAGTCCAGCCTTTATCATCCAATGTGCGCAAAATCTTCTATCTTTCTCCAGTACACGAGGTATACCTATTCTTGTGCATCATATGCTGACCCTGCTCATGGCCTACATATAGAGTCATCACGATGATGTAAAGGATTTCTCTTGGATCAAAGCTACCGCGTCTCCAAATTGGTCTGTCTTGAGAGTTAGTGACTCGGCGGGATGGGCAAAGGAACTGGATTATGCTAGGAACGCACAGATGCAACAACAAGAAGCTTCGAAATTGGTAGAGGATATGATTGCGAGATTAGCAGGAATGGCTACTACGACTACGACCAGCTAGAGGGTATCTGGCTACATATACATACCGCCACCATGCGATCTTCCCGTTCACAACGCATCACCAACAGTGCCATAGGACTTCCATCCACTCTTTATAGGTTGGCGTGTCTTCTTCGACTTGGACTTCTGACCTTCTTCGTTTGTCGTCATCCCTGCAGAAGCCGCCGGCTGCGCACTTGTGGGTTCCGCAGTTTCATCCGACTCGCCCCCCTCTTCGCCAACTTCATCGTATCCAGGGTGATTGTCCCTGGAACCGCAACAGCCGTTGAAGCATCGCCGTTTGGTCCCGGTTCCATAGCAGCAAGCGCAACATCCATTAGAACCATCTTGTCCTGCATCTATGGCAGTCAGAATCCGCGTTCTATAAGTGTGGCTCGGCCAAACTGACGGGTATCCGAGAGCCCGATACAACAGCCATCCAATGCAACACCTAAGGGACACATATGGCAATTCAGAAAAGCGTGAGTTTGAATGGGTAACATCAACCGTTGAATTTGAACAAACGAACAGCATATGCTGGTCAGAGCGACACAAACTTCGGCAATGCATGAATCCGACATATCTGAGCCGCTTTTTGTGCGATACAATATGTAAACCTGAATCGCCTGTTGGATGTTAAGGGAAGGGGGTCAAGTAGACAAGGCAAAGAAGCCGCCAACCCTAACCCTGTGACTGCTGCGAGCCGAGCCTGTGGCGACTGAAGCACTTCCACTCAAGGATATTTAAATATTACTTGGAACTTTCCCGACGCTCCGAATCACTCTTTCTGCGTTCACTGTCATACATACAACTGCACCACACCCCTTAAAATGTCAGGGGAAAAAAAGGGGGTGCAATTCGGCTCAGCTCGATTCTGATTCGTTGTCGCATGCATCGCAAGATTATATGCCAATGTCATAACCAGCCCTCTAGCACCGAACTTACGCGGATCATTCTCTAGATTCAACTCTCTTCAAGAGTATGACCGCACCATCACTCCGCGTTCCCCCCTGTTAGATGCCGCAAATTTTTCGATAAGTTATCGGGGTATCCAGCCCTTGCCTTGGTACTAACATGCCCAAACGCCTAAGCCCGGCATCAAAACCCTGTATGCTAGTTCTCCGATTTGTTGTGAATCGAGCAATAAGACTGGGCCGCATCTCAACGTGCTTTGTTTTATATTTCTGAATTAATGGACTCACGCCACGATCCATCCTTGGGCCGCAAACGTGGGGCTACGGGTCACAAGGTCCATGCAAGGCGTTGTCCTCGCTGGCGGTACATGCGGAGTCTGCCGCACCGGGTGCCACCTAACGGAGGCACGTCTTGTCATGTATGAAGGTAGTTAAGTCGGTAAACTGCCAAGCTCGTCGAAAACTAGACACCCCTTTGTTCCAAATATCGTATATGCATCCGGGGCTAACGGAAGGCCAGACATTGATAGTGTCACGATCAGGGTGTCAACTTGTGCTTCCACTTCTTTTCTTTTTCTTGTAGGATGAACGCCACAAACTGGTTATTAAAGTAACTGACCTCCTAGGACATCATCTTTATCCCACCATGCTCGACGGTTCTCGCTTGCCATCAATGAACTCGACCGAGGGCCCGCTACTCGCAGCCTTAGCTCTACTTGCACTTTATGTTGTGGTAGACAAACGAGTGAAATCTCAGAAAGACGATCTCGGTTTGCTCCCACGAGCGGTAAGCAAAGCTGCACCATTCAAATCCCTACACTCCAAAGCGAATACTTACCTTTACCTCTTGTCTCTCAGAGAGGCGGTCACTGGTTCTGGGGTCACGAGAAAGAGGCATGGGAAACACCAAACTTCGGCTTCCATACTCGAAATTTTGAGGAAAAGGGGCAGGTTTACAGGATGAAAGGCGCGCTTTTCCACCCCGACATCCTCGTCCTCGCCGATCCAGGCGCAATTGCCCATGTATTTACTAAGGTATCCGTTTGCTGTCTCCACTTACCCACTATACAAAACTAAAACATCACCAAAACATTCAGCGCTGCTACGCATACTCGAAAGGAATTGTGATGCGCGCTCTTGGCGAGCGCATCACAGGTCGGAGTCTCTTCTGGGTTGAAGGTGATGAGCATAAGCGTCAACATCAAGTATGTACCTACAGAGCTTTCACGTCACCCGAACGAACCGACTGATGATGATGATCACGATCACAGATGCTTGCCCCGATCTTTACGCACGAGAACGTCAAACATATGAGCGACGAGATTAATGTAGCTTCCAATAAATTAATCGTATCGCTCGGAGATCATATCCGCGACTCATCGGACGTCAAGTCGAACCAAGGCGATGCAGACCTTGCGGAAATCAACATACTTAAGTGGACATGGAAAGGTGTGTTTGCCAGTCGGCCGCGTTTCATACCTCGCCATATCCTATTATACTCACTTGCCTTGTAGTGAGTTTGGACGTTATTGGCAGCGTGGGCTTTGGCTATGACTTTCGCCACGGAGAAGATCCTGATGGACGTGCGATTCATGAGTCGTGGGCGGCGATGGCCGTGCTGGGTATGACATTCCCGGGTTTCGTCGCTCCACTCGTCCTTCGAGCCTGTCCTTGGATCGCCGACCTGCCTGTAAAGTCCATTCAGGCGCAAGGGGAGATCAAGACGACCATCCACAGGCTTGGTAGAAAGGTCATTGCAGATCGGAAGAAGCTTGAAGATGGCGAGGAGCTCAATAAGAAGGATCTGTTGAGCACCTTGATTCGTTTGAATGGTGACCAGCCTCTCGAGTTATTGTTGGACCAGGTAAGTGATACTTTTTCTCTTGCTATCGGTTAGACCCGCTCAACTGACTTTCCCCCTCGGTGACCACCGGTAGATTTGCGTCTTCTCGTGCGTTCACATCATCCTGAACGCGGCCGAAACGATCTTGATCCCCTATTTGTTCTCTATAGCACGGCTGGGAATGAGACTGTCTCTGAAGCAGTCAACTATACCCTTTACTATCTCGCCCATCACAAGTCAGCCCAAGATCGTCTCCGGCAGGAACTTCGCGATCACTCCGCTGAGCCCACATACGAGGACTTCCAACTAAGGTTGCCATATCTGGATGCCGTATGTAAAGAGGCGTAAGTAAATCGGGCTATCAGGTTGACCCTTAAGAATGAAAACACGAGCAAAACTAACTAGCTTTCTTCTTTTCTTTCTTTCTTTTTACACGCTTACAGTCTCAGATTATGTCCACCTCTCTCGCATGTGGAACGTATCGCCACAGAAGACGATATCATACCATTGCGCTTCCCGATAACAAACCCGCGGACTGGGGAGCCAATGACATCGTTCCGGATCAGAAAAGGACAGGTCCGCCTCAATGTCCTTACCATGCTAAAGTAGAGGTTCATGACATGGTCTCTTTACCCCCTCCATAGACGTTCCTTGTTCACTCCATGCCCATCTCCCGCCAGAAGTCGATCTGGGGTGATGATGCCGATGACTTCAAGCCACACCGATGGCTTCCCTCTGGGAGCGTCCATCAGGACGACGGCCCGGTTAGTCCACTACCACCTCAGAGCAGTCTCCCACAAGGTTGGGGTGGTACCCTTGCATTCTCTGAAGGGCCGAGGAAGTGTATCGGAGAACGATTCGGTATGTGAACAAAACCCTTTATGTATGCCACGTAACCCACCATCTTACACGCTCACATGATTTGCTCTTATATAGGTCTCTTTGAGTACAAGGTCATTCTCTCAAAGCTCATTAACGCATTCGAGTTTCTGCCTAGCGCAACCGCGCCCTCAGGAGGGAAGATCGAGATCTTCCATTCGACCATGTCGGAACCGTTCATAGTCGGGAGGCTGGATCTTGGAGCTCAAATTCCGCTGCGAATCCGATTTGCAGCTGAGTAGGGAGAGACATACCTGTACATGATTAATCCCTTAATTCAGTCGCTCAAATATATATCTCGCTGTGTCTTAAACCCTGGCAAGAATTCTCGAGGGTGAGTCTTGTCCCATGGGCACGGATAGCTTTGGTTCTCCCACTTTTACAATTGGGACTTGGACCGTGGAGGTTCGGACGACCAGACTATAGCCTGTTCTCTTAAGGAATCACGATCTGCGAATGAGCTCCCTGGTGGCATGTCGGCCATTGCAGCACTGGTGGACGTCTCCCCTGAGTTATCTCCTTAGCTGATCTGTATTTTTAAACACACACCACTCATTATACCCTTGGTGCCGAGGAGCGTTGAAACTCTATTAAACTGGAATCGATTAGGTTTCACTGGCTGCGGTTAAGCTATACCGCTACCCCTATTTAAATCGCCAATGCCGTACGATAGTCGGTGGATTTAGTTTTGATGCTCTCGAGTTGAAACCCATCATGGCATGGCCGGGACTAATAAGGGTTACTTGGATTTGCCCAGGTTGGAAATGTTTACTGCTCTCACCTTCGAGGGTCTTGCTCGTCTTGGGGCTTATGATGAACTAGCCACGCGAATTAGGTCGTCAATCATCCTCTAGGTCTAGATTTCCTTATCAGCAGTGATGTTCTGCCCTGCAGAACCCGTTGCCTGCTTGTCGTAGCCTGAAGGAATGCGCTGACTTCGACCGAATTTAAGCGGAACGCCTACAGTCGCCCCACTGAAATAAGGCTATGAAAGCGAAACAAAACGTAGCACTGCCGATCCGCAACGGCGCCTACCTCCCACTATACCGAAGTTCTTATACGGTAATCATCAAGGTTAGACTTTATTCCCATCGCGATTCCCATGGATGAATGCCCGAAGAACCCCGCACGCGTGGTTTTATCATCCCAATGTAGAAGTGTCACGAGGTTGAAGCGATCTCTAGCCAAATGGGCATCACGGCTTCAATTCAAACTCAGATCAGGGATTTCTTAGTGACATCAAGTAATTTACAAAACGCCATCACACGACATTCCGGGTCGT
The DNA here is from genome assembly GCA_019633535.1 of Tulasnella sp. JGI-2019a. NCBI lineage: Eukaryota > Fungi > Basidiomycota > Agaricomycetes > Cantharellales > Tulasnellaceae > Tulasnella sp. JGI-2019a. Next base: position 48,775 of record WSUE01000099.1, on the reverse strand, counting down.
GCCTCCTTGCATAGCCTTGTCAATCTATCAAACAGACTGGTTTCACCTATGTGGTAGGGTGGCCACGACACAGGCTAACGGAAAGATGGATCGTGCTGAAGCCGTCAGACTTGATTGTATATTGATTTGACGCTAGAACACTCGAGCTGGACAGAACGCGATTGACTGGGCGATCCGGGCATCAACAATCCACATGTATGTCATTTCCAGGGGTAGTAGACGGACCTCACAAGGGGGCAGTGACAGATGAAACAAACACGGGGTGAATTACGATGAAGTGAGAAGTCAAGAATGCCATCTTATAACGAGATTGCTTCAGAGGACTCCTTTATGCTCAGACTGGGCCGGCTAGCGCAAGTAACCGCAAGCTTCTGCTTCAACATAACGCAGGGCCGCGATACGACATGTACCCTGGGTTAGAGCATCTTATTCAGTCCGGTGATTGGGAAAACGTAAGCCACATCACAGCGAGCACGTTGCCCCGAAGAAGATTATAGACTGACATGGGTATAAGTATGTCTTCAGACAATCAACCCCCAACTTTCCTTACCACGTGTCCGCTGCCGTTGAACATCTTACAGAGGCCTCATGTCTGACCTACCGCTAGATGTGGCCAATTTAATGGTAGATCTCTCTGGTTTATTAGACTCCGGAACGTTGTAGAACTTGACCTCAAGCTGTTTTTATCAGGGCTTTTTGGTAGCGATGATGCTATATAGTGGGCGCCCTTGTTGTCATATACAACTGCTTCGTCTCACGGCAGTGTAATGTATTCAAAAATAGGACTGTATGTCGGGCAGTTCGTTGGAGCAGTCGGGATGCAGTGGGTCAGGTGGAAGACCTCCCCAGTCGTAGCTTGGGTGACGATCACCCTGTTCGTGATCACGACTGTCAATATAAGTAAGCGTTACTCCCGGCGCTCAAGCAGTTTATAAAGACTAACTCCTCTGACCTTCAGTATTATTTATATTGGACGCCTCCAACGGATTCATAAAGCACAGTGCTGATCCAGGGACGCTCGGTTATTTCAGAGATATGTGGACACCTATAAAGCCTCTGCGACAGTAGGGTCTTTTCACTGTATGAAGTAACGTCACCGGGAATGCTAACTGCTTGTATATTGGCAGATTTGGAGTAACCATTGCTGTAAGTCAACAAGATGTAAGCCATGCTGGATACAAAGTATTGATGAGCTCTTCCTACTCAGGGGATCGTAGCGGATATCCTTCTTCTCTGGCGAGTGTATATTATTTGGTCCAGGAAGCTTTTGGTCGTGGTTGGCCCGGTGATTATTCTATTTATCAATACCGGTACGCTAATTACCATGAAGTACCGTCAGCCCTTACTCTCGTTCATGACGACCCCTTGCCTTGACACTAGCCGCTGCTGTCGTGATGAATTCTCTGACCTGGCACTTTATTCCGGCCGAAGCCTCTCCCGCTCACCAAAAGCTAGCGGTGACTGGACTTGTCTTCGTCGTCACTATGGCTCTACTTTTCAATGTCGTCTGCACGGGGCTAATTGTTGCACGCCTTTGGCAAGTCAATTCCATTTCAAATCCATACTACCGACCTAACTCATCAGACTGGGCTGCACAGTTACGTAGGCCAGACCCACGCCACTCAAGGACGGAGCCTCTACCATAGCATCATTGTGTCCCTCATCGAGAGTGGGGCTCTTTACACTACAACTTTGCTCATCCACATGTCATTTATCGTTACACCTAGCCTCGTGAGTGTAGTCGACTATAACGATGTGGCTTTGCTATTGACAAGTCATTCGCTGCCCCCCATTCATAGTCTGGGCCTGCTGCCTTCATGTCATACGTGGTAGTCGTAATTATACCGATCGCGTCGATGATTATCGTCAATCATGTAAGTCGCGGCCTTGAGTTGTAGGCCTTGAACAATCTAACATCGTATCGTGATATACTTAGGTCACGGCGAGCCTGGACACTCCCGAGCAAAGTCGAGATATCAAGATGGGAAGGCTTAGTGTCGCCAATCGCGAGCATACCAACTCCACCTTCCTCCAGATCCAGAGCAAGAGCCGTCATCAGACAGCCTCGGAAGGTGCTCGCGATATCATCATTAGTGTCGAGCAGGAGACGTACCGCTCCTCGGTGTCTCATACGAACCTGCACCGCCCTTCCGAGGCTCAGTCTAAATCTGGCAAGCACATGAAGCAATCGCATTTGGATTTGTCCGAGGAAGACTCTGAGCGCCAGACACAGATAAGCGACGATGATGAGAAGGGGTTTGACGATGACGACACGCATCCATTTCTGAGTCCTAGGTTGGACTTCCAAAGTAGAGCGGAGCGCGGGGACCTTTGATATGAATACTTTATACGCGATTTTAGTGAAAGTAGTTTGAATATTGATAGTCATAGTCGGACATCTACTGTATTTAAGGCATATATTATTCTTCCCTTTGTCACATTAATCGATCTGACCTCCTGCTCAAGCCGCCGTGGAGCGTTTTGTGGGGCCCACGCAGGGTTATCAATAGATGCCACTTTGATAAGCCCATCACCGCAGAGGGATTAAACGCCGCATTCGGATCAGATATATGATCCGAGAACACGCAGGGGAAGTACTTTGTGCTGCACTCTACAGGATATTCCGGGAACATTTTCCCTTGTCAAAGTTCTCGCAACGTTGGACACCAGTGTCCGTGGAGATCAACCCGACGTATGGTGCCTTCGGGTGCCTCACCAGGCACGAAATCCCGGAAGCGCAAATGCACCAATGAATGAAATGTCTGGCCAAATTACCGCATTGGCATTCGATCATACTGACCCTGTTTCCAAGATAACAGCTTCAGATGGATTACTTCCTCCAATGGAGGGGTGGTGACAAGTAACCTATGCAACATCCCGAGATCTACCACTTCCTTTCAACAACCCCGGCAATCCATGGGACCATCAGATAGCCTGCTTTCGTACGGCAGAACAACCACGGCGCAAGCTAATAGGAAAACGAATTGTGCCAAAGCTTCCAGACCTGGTTGCATATTCCCGGGCCGGGATACGGAGATGCGATTGGCTGGGCGACTGGGCGCCAAGACAAGCTGTATGTTTCATTGCCAAGACTACTAATGAGCCGAGGCCTCAACGAGAGACATATCCCGGAGGTGCAAAGGGTACGTGGGAACGATTGGTATGAGTGGATGGAACAACATGGCACGAGGTAAATTCAGAACGATGAAAGTCCACCGTCTTTAAAATCAAGGCAAATTCACAATCGGTTCATGAGGCCAGTGTTCTCCAGCAACTAGTCTACATTGCAGAAGTTTCCATGCTTAACGGTATCTTGTACTGTTTCGGAGAATCCCTTCTATATAATATCCCCGGCTAATGTAAGTAACCGCATGCTTCCGCTTCACCATAACGCAGGGCCGCAATAAGACATACTTCCTGGGTTGGGGCTTTTTATTCAGTTCGGTGATGGGGAAAACGTAAGCCACATTGCAGCCAGCGTGATGCACCAAAGAAAAATTGTACAGACTAGCAGACAGGGCTTCCGACCATGCGCTTTGCGTAGGTATAAAGTATTTCTTTAGACAACCAACCACCGACTTTTCCTCGCCGCACGTCCGCTACTATTGTATATTTTTGCAAAGTCTCATGTCTGACCTACCGCTAGATATGGCCAATTTAATGGTAGATTTCTCGACTCGACTACTTAGGAACGTTTCGGAACTTAACCCCGGGTTATTTTTCATCAGGGCTTTTTGGTGGCGATGTTGTTGTATGGTGGGTGTTCTTATTATAATAGCACCTGTTTCGTCTAATGAAAGTATTATCTATTCAAAAATAGGATTGTATGTCGGGCAGTTCGTTGGAGCGGTCGGGATGCAATGGGTCAGGCGGAAGACCTCTCCGGTCGTAACTTGGGTAACGATCGTCTTGTTCGTGACGACGACGGTCAATGCCTGTAAGCACTTGTCTCGGATTTCAAACAATCTACAAAAAATTGAAAACTGTTGGATTTAGTATTATTTATTTTGGATGCCTCCAACGGATTCGTCAAATACGGTACGGATCCGGGCGTCGTCGGTTATTTCAGAGACATGTGGACACCCATCAAGCCTTTGCGACAGTATGCTCCTTGCTCAATCCGAACATGCCGCCTTGGGTGCTAACTGTTTATACATTTGCAGGTTTGGAATAGCTATTGTCGTGAGTCCACGAGGTGTAAGCCACATTAGATTCGAAATATTGATGGACTATTCTTAATCAGGGGAGCGTAGCGGATATCCTTCTCCTCTGGCGATTGCATATTATCTGGTCTGGGAAGCGTTCAGTCGTGATTGGTCCAGCAATCATTCTGTTTATCGAGATCGGTACGTCGACCCACATGAACTATCGTCCGCCCTCACCCTTGCTCACAACAACCCATTGCTCTGGCACTAGCCACCGCTTTCGTGATGAATTCACTTACCTGGCACTTCATTCCATCTCAGGCGTCTCCTGCTCACCAAAAGCTAGCGGTGACCGGAATCGTCTTTGTCGTCAGCATGTCTCTACTTTTCAATATCGCCTGCACGGGGCTGATCGTCGCACGCCTTTGGCAAGTCAATTCTATTCTGCAATTTGTATTGTCGACCTTACTCATCAGACTTGGATGCACAGGTACGTGGGTCGGAACCACGCCACACAAGGGCGCAGCCTCTATCATAGTATTATTGTGTCCCTCATCGAGAGTGGGGCTCTTTATACTACGACTTTAGTCCTCAACATGATATTTATCGTCACACCTGGTTTCGTAAGTGGTGCCAACTATAACGATGTAGCTCTGCTACTGATCAGTCCCCCGATGTCTCGTCTTAATAGTATGGGCTTTCTTCCTTCATCTCATACGTTGTTGTCATGATTATACCGATTGCGTCAATGCTTATCGTCAATCACGTAAGTAGCGGACTTAATCGGGGCCTTAATCAATCTGACATCGTATCGTATGATCTGCCCAGGTTGCGGCGAGTCTCGATACTCCTGAGCATAGCCGAGATATCAAGATGGGGAGGCTTAGTGCCGCCAATCGCGGGCATACCAACACTTTCCCTTCCAACTTCCTCCAAATCCAGAGCAAGAGCCACCTCGAGGCAACTTCCGAAGGAGCCCGCGACATCATCATTAGTGTCGAGCAGGAGACGTACCGCTCCTCGGTGTCTCATACGAACCTGCACCGCCCTTCCGAGGCTCAGTCTAAATCTGGCAAGCACATGAAGCAATCGCATTTGGATTTGTCCGAGGAAGACTCTGAGCGCCAGACACAGATAAGCGACGATGATGAGAAGGGGTTTGACGATGACGACACGCATCCATTTCC
>WSUE01000099.1:27256-43346 GCA_019633535.1 Tulasnella sp. JGI-2019a | reverse complement strand
GAGGAAGACTCTGAGCGCCAGACACAGATAAGCGACGATGATGAGAAGGGGTTTGACGATGACGACACGCATCCATTTCCGAGTCCTAGGTTGGACTTCCAAAGTAGAGCGGAGCGCGGGGATCTTTGATATGAATACTTTATAAGCGATTTTAGTCGAAGGAGTTTGAATATTGATACTCATAGTTGGACGTCTGTCGTACTTAAGATATATGTCATTCTTTCCTTCGTCACGTTAATCGATCTGCATTAACAGACCTCCTGCTCAAGCCGCCATGGAGCGTCTTGTGCCCCACGCAAGGCTATCAATAGATGCTACTTTGATAAGTCCATCAACGCAGAGGGATTAAACACCGCATTCGGAGCGCGGGGTGTATTTCAATCTGGTAGACTGTCTGCACACGGCCATGATCAGATATATGATCAGAGAACACACAGGGAAACTACTCTGTAATGCACTCTACAAGATGTTCCAGAAACATTTTCCCTTGTCAAAGTTCTCGCAACACTGCCCGTGGAGATGAACCCGACGTACTGTCGCTGACCGGGTTCCGTGATTCACTGGGAATCCGTTATCCGTCCACTGCTCCTCCAATCCAGATTCAATGATCGTCAAAATTTGTAAATGTGTAGATTAGTACTATGCAAATAGCTTACAAAAGCTTTGAGCCGAATGGATTTCATGAGTGTCTAGGGGTGAACGATATGAGGGGTGAAGTCGCCACCAGATTGACGAATTTGCTCACCACTCCAGCGCTCCAAAAATTGGCCAGAATATCAAAGAAAACTTGGATTATACACACCCACAGTTATTGGGCTATTGGAGGAGCAGAGCTCTCAAAATTACAATGTGCTATGAGAGTGTGACACACGTATCGCAGTCAGCTTTGAAAACTATACCACCACCCTCTCTACACGCTTCGTTTATTCAATTAATTAATTTAACTCTTTGTAATTATCATTATTCCTTGTACATACGCCGATTGGTGACTTGTCAGGAGTGCCGATGGAGTGTGCCGAGCTCGGCAACTGCCTGCGCCCCTCACCAGGCACGAAATTCCGCTACAAGCCGGGAGTACAAATGCACCTTTTACGACTGATGAATGGAATCTCTGGCCAAATTGCCACATCGGCATTCGATCATATTAACCTATTTCCAAGGTAACAGCTTCAGGTCAGGGTTGCTTCTTCCAATGGAGCAGTTGGCGGCTAGTGACCCATACAAACATCCCAAGATCTACCTCTTCCTTTCAACAGCCTCGGCAATCCATCCGACCATCAGGTAGACTGTTTTCGTGCGGCAGAGCAACTGCGACACAAGCTAATAGGGAGGTGAGTTGTGCCGAAGCTGCCAGAGCCGGTTGCACATTACCTGATTTGACGCTGGAACATTCGGGCCGGGAGACGAAAATGCGATTGGCTGGGCGATCAGGCATCAAGCGTCTTAAAGAGAAGCTGTATTTTTCATTTCCAAGACTACTAGTGAGCCTGGGCCTCAACGAGAGACATATGCAAAAGGGGCACGTGAGAACGATTAGTACGAGTGAGTGAAACACAACATGCAGAACGATGAAAGTTCACGGTCTTTAAAATCAAAGCAAATTCACGATCGCTTCACGAGGCCAATATACTCTAGCAACCAGTCTTCAGTGCGGAAGTTTTCCATGATTAGCTTTGGAAGATCCCTTCTCTATTATATTCCCGGCTAATGTAAGTAACCGCATGCTTCCACCATAACGCAGGGCCGCAATAAGACATACTTCCCTAGGTTGGAGCATCTTATTCAGTTCGGTGAAGGGGAAAACGTAAACTAGATTGCAGTCAGCGCGATGCACCAAAAGAAATTGTATAACTAGCAGACAGGGCTGCTTATCATGCACTTTGCATAGGTATATAGTATTTCTTTAGACAACCAACAACCACCAACCTTTCCTCGCCGTGCATCCGCTACTATTGTACATTTTGCAAAGCCTCATGTCTGACCTACCGCTAGATGTGGCTAATTTAATGGTAGGTTTTTCTGTTTGACTATACTCAGGAACACTGCAGAACTTGACCCCAGGTGCTTTTCATCAGGGCTTTTTGGTGGCGATGATGTTGTATGGTGGGTGTTCTTATTGTAATACACACCCGCTTCGCTTGATGAAAGTATTATGTACTCAAAAATAGGATTGTATGTCGGGCAGTTCGCTGGAGCAGTCAGGATGCAATGGGTCAGGCGGAAGACCTCCCCGGTCGTAACTTGGGTAACGATCATCCTGTTCGTGACGACGACGGCCAATGCCCGTAAGCATTCATTTCGTATTTCAAACGATCTATAAACCTTGAAAACTTCTGGATTTAGTATTATCTATCTTGGATGTCTCCAACGGATTCATCAAATACGGTGCGGATCCGGGCACCATCGGTTATTTCAAAGATATGTGGACGCCCGTCAGGCCTTTGCGACGGTATGCTCCTTTCTCAATCCGGACATGCCACTAAGTATGCTAACTGTCTATACATTGGCAGGTTTGGAATAGCCGCTGTCGTAAGTCCATGAGATGTAAGCTACGTCGGATTCGAAACATTGATGGACCATTCCTAATCAGGGGAGCGTGGCGGACATTCTTCTCCTCTGGCGATTGAATATTATCTGGTCCGGGAAGCGTTCAGTCGTAATTGGACCAGCAATCGTTCTGTTTATCGAGATCAGTACGTCAATTGTCGTGAACTATTGTCTGCTCTCACCCTCGCTCACAACGATCCGTTGCTTTGGCACTAGCCTCCGCTATCGTGACGGATAGTCTTACCTGGCACTTCATCCCGGATCAAACCTCTCCTGCTCAACAAAAGCTAGCGGTGACAGGGATCGTCTTCGTCGTCTGCATGGCTCTACTTTTCAACGTCGTCTGCACGGGAATGATTATTGCACGCCTTTGGCAAGTCAATTCCATTCTGCAATTTGTATTGTTGACCTTACTCAATGGGCTGGGATGCACAGGTACGTGGGTCGGAACCACGCTACTCAAGGACGAAGCCTCTATCATAGTATCATTGTGTCCCTCATCGAGAGTGGGGCTCTTTATACTGCAACTTTAATCATCAACATGATATTTATCGTCACACCCGGTTTTGTGAGTGCGGCCGGCTATAACAATGTAGATTTGCTACTGATTAGTCACTCGGTGCCTTGCCCCCATAGTATGGAGTTTCTTCGTTCCTCTCATATATTGTTGTCATGACTATGCCGATCGCGTCAATGCTTATCGTCAATCACGTAAGTGGCGGACTTGATCAGTAAATTGGACCTTAAGCGATCTGACATTGCATTATGATACATAGGTCACGGCGAGCCTGGACACTCCTGAGCATAGTCGAGATATCAAGATGGGGAGGCTTAGTGTCGCCAATCGCGGGCATGCCAACACCTTCCCTTCCAACTTCCTCCAGATCCAGAGCAAGAGCCGCCATGAGACAGCTTCCGAAGGGGCCCGCGACATCATCATTAGTGTCGAGCAGGAGACATACCGCTCCTCGGTGTCTCATACGAATCTACACGGTCCTTCTGGGGTTCATTCCAACGCTGACGAGGACGTGAAGCAATCACACTTAGATTTGACTGAGGAGGACTCTGAGCACCAGACACAAACCAGCGACGATGAGAAGGGGTTTGACGATGATGGCATACATCCATTCCCGCATCCTAGGGTAGCGATGGCCGTCGACTTCCAAAGTAGGGCGGAGCGTGGGGATCTTTGATATGGATATTGTATAAGTGGTTTAGTTGGAGGAGCTTGTATGTACTGACAATCATACGTCTTCCGTGAATAAGATATATCATCTTTCTTTATGTTTACCGGTATGGCCTCTTCCACAAGCTGCGATAGGTGTCTTGGTCTATACAAGGTTGCCAATAGATGTAATGCTGCCGCACTAACTTGTCGCCGGACCTGGCTTGCAAGGCTGAGCTGGTAGCGGCGATCCTGGCCCTTACCGATGCCGAGAGCGTTCGATCTAGAGCCTAAACATGCGTAGCGCCACAGTTCTCATCTTTTAGAAAAATTATGGGAAAAGCTTGCAACCCAGCTTGGGCCTGGCCTAATGACCGCAAATGCGCTTTAAATAGGTATCACTTTGATATACTCTCCAACGCAGAGGGGTTTACTACGGCATTTGGAGCGCCGAGTGTGTTTAGATCTAGTAGTGAGACCGCTTGCATGCTGCCATCATCTTAGGGAAGTGGCGAGGAATGATGAACACAATCAATGCTATGCTGGGGCCCGTGCGAACGGGGCATACGAAGTCAATCACTTTAACTCCCATCACTTCCTTGTCGTCGTTCGGCAAGTGCCATCTAGCGGTCTGGCACGAAGCTGACCTCATGTTATGTATCTCGCAATATTGGGAGTAGATGTTCTCCTTGCGAGGTTTTTTTGTTTGTTTGCAAGACCGAGTGCGGACATACTGGCGGCAACCCGAATCTCCCCAGCTCATGTGCGATCTGAGGTCGCTATACTGATTCTCGAGGGAGAAAAGATGGAATAATCTATGTGTTGACGAGGCCACCACCCTTGAAGGAGGCCACCCCTCGGTCGCTTGGCCTTCGCTACTATCCGAGGGATGGCAGAACTGCGCTATCTCCGACTGGATCCGAAAAACTCAACAATCATCACTCATCATCCGTAACCCACGGATCTTAGGTGTACTTATGCATTTCTTAGGCATGGGTGGAACCAGAAGGAAGGGCAAATTTACCACACAGCCATTCCAATGATTAAATAGCTGTCATTCTCATACTCGTTTCACTCAGTCCCCCACTCCCACAATATCCTTCCCCATCTCCCTCGCAAGAAACTGCGACGGCGATGAAAGAGACTGACTCCTCAAATGATACGGCGACCGAAGAGACAATGCCCGAGTTGGCCGGGACCGCAAAGCGACACGCGCGGCCTGACTTGATTCCGATACCCAGTAGCGACCCAGCAGATCCTTACAATTGGCCGTCGTGGAAGAAGCATGCTTTACTACTGCAGGTTGCATTTCACGCGATGATGGGACCATTCTTGGTGCGCTGATGAGACTTTGGAAGTTGCCTAATTGTTCCGATCTGCTGATAACATCTACTTCTTAGGCCGCTGCTGTGATCCCTGCTTTTCTGGTCGGTTATTAAAACCAAGAGCGTGTACCAAAATAGTGGTTGCTGACTAGATATACGCAGGCCTTCGCAGAAGACTTCAACATCTCCATAACCCAAGCTTCCTATTTTGTTTCTGTCCAAATTATTTTCCTAGGGACTGCACCGCTATTTTGGGCGCCTGTGGCCAACCGTGTTGGTCGAAGGCCCGTCTATCTCATCTCAACACTTGGCGCAGCGGTGTGTACATTTGCCGGAGCGTATTGTCACTCATGTATGATCCGTTCCCAACAATCTCCCAACTCCTCCATACTTATTCTTACTTCGTATAGACGGCACATTGATGATCCTCCGGGTTCTTCAATCTATCATGATCTCGCCCCCGCAATCAATAGGAAGCTCTTCCATCAAAGAGATGTTCTTCGAACACGAACGTGGACAGAAGGTACATCATGCCCTGATGTGCAGTGTTCGTAACCCTACTCACCAACGTCGATTTCAGATGGGCATTTGGTTGATGTTTGTCACTCTCGGTCCACCTATCGCTCCCTTCATCTTCGTGAGTGGCCTAACCAGAAGACCTGCATACATAGTCTTATGCGCACATGGAATTACAGGGCTTTGTCGTGCAAAGAACGTCTTGGCATTGGATATTCTGTAAGCATCACCCATTAGAGGCAGCCCATTTCGATGGATTAAACGCATCATTGAACACTTTCCGGTTTCTGCGACATATGGAAATCTTAGGGGCCATCTCCATAGTCCACCTTTTAGAGTTTTTGCTCTATTTCTTCTGCGGTCCTGAGACACTTTTCGATCGCCCTTTGCCTGAGGAAAATCAGCGCGACTCTAAAAGCCCCAAACCAAGACTGGGCTCATCGCTTGACCTTGAGAAGTACACCACGCCGACAGCCACAAAAACCCAAGCGAAGGCACTACGTCAACAATACCTGTCGTTTCCTCGGCTGGGGAAGGCCCCATGGTCACATGTCCCAATCGAGATCGTGAAGCCGTTGGCCATGTTTGCTCGCCTCCCGGTATTCCTCCCGAGTCTGGCGTACACCATCTTCTTCACGTATTCCAACGTGCTATTAACGGTAGAGATCCCTGCTCTTTTGGGAGTCGAGTACCATTTGGACCCGCAGGCGATGGGTTTACAGTTCATTGCTCCAATATTGGGTTGCATGTTAGGGGAGCCGATTGCGGGATATGGAAGTGACAGGTTCATGGTAAGGTTCCTACAGTTTTAGCACCCTCTCTTGTCTTATTCTGACCTTTATGAAACCAGGCTTGGAGGCGGAGGCAGGGAAAGCGGGAACCGGAGGCGCGCTTGTGGTTGGGCATGCCTGGTTTCCTCCTTGGTGTAAGTCCACAAATACATACGGGAACCGTATGCGCGGTAGATTTCGTACCGCCAAATGAGTACCTTCTACTAACAATTGTCTATAGATCGTTGGGCTCGTTGTATTCGGCGTGCAGCTCCAAAACACACGAGCCGCGGGGCGATGGAACGTAACTCCTGACATCGGAACAGCCATTACCTTTTTTGGGCTTCAGCTTGTATCCACTGTGGCTGTCACATACGCTGTTGAGAGTCAGACAAGCGATCGGGGCCAGGACGCGGCGCTCTTCATTGGATGGTTTAGGCAGACGGTCGCTTTTACAGGGCCATTTTACTTTGTAAGCCTTGATCGATTTCTCGTCGCACATATTCCTGTCTTACGAGGCTATGGGTGTCTTGGAATCAGAATAAGCAATACGCGGCGATGGGTCCTGCTCGGGCTTCGGGCTTACTTGCAGGTTTAGTTGGGGGCGCCTCGACCCTCATCGTTGCGACTATAATATTTGGTAAACGATGGAGAGGCGCGTGACGTGGGTTGGTTATTTGATACGTCTCTGTGGGAGAGCATAATAATGGCATCATTTTTCAACATCGCAACCCAGAGCTGATTGCATGACAGATATATAACCCCAGATTTCGGTTGATTTCCCCCTTTCCTTATCGAATTGTTGGTGGAGTGGGAGTTGAGGCGTATCATTTTAAAATATTCGTTGTTGTAAAAGGAGGTTTTGGGCTCATTTGATCTTTGAATCGGCAGGTTCTTTGCCACGCGAAATTGATACCTGAGCTGCTTTCTAGTCTTACGGATTCTAGAGTGCCTGGGTGCAACCGAATTGAGGCGAGGGTGCTGCTCTGGATTCTCCAGGTCCTAACAGTGGCGACAACATCAGCCTTTCTATCGATTAGGGACACTCGTCGATAGAACCTTGATTTACTAGTTTAGTAGATCATTTGTGGATCTTCACATTGGCCTCGGGGTGGCTCGGACCGCTCAGTTGCTCGGCGAGTCTCGGCGACGGATTCTGGACTTGATGGGTTGTGAATCTATCTGTCTCGAGAGGCGCAGATGGTGGAGCCACAGGAAGTGTCCACTTTGCGAGAAAGTGCCAGGGGGAGGAAGCGCGTCAGGCGGGAGGGGGCGGGAGTATAGTCCAGTCTTAATAAAGCTCGTCATATTGAGCGAAAAAAATCATGGCGAGCACCCTGTTCTCTAAGGAGCCAAGACACATACGTGCATCATACTCATTGAGTACATACATATTTTTATGCAAGCTCATGATACTCAGGGTTCGGCGCGAAGAATCGGCACAAGGCCAACAGATGTCCCGTAAAAGTTTACATTTAAATTTACATACAGGGAAAACAAATGGATGGGAGCTGCGCTGATAACATGTACAAAGCTGTGCGTGATTGATAGCAGAAAATGACCCATGTCCAATGCGTGAAGTGCTATGATTTCGAACCTACATAATCGATGATGCTACCACGCCGCCTCATCATGGTCGCTGCTGAAGGCCTTCGATCCTTCTCCGCAACCTCATAAGACGAGTCTTTGTGTTCTCAATGACTGTATCGAAATGATCAAGAATGAAAAAGGTCAGTGATATTGATCGATAGAATATGGAGGAGGGAGACGCACAGCCATTAATGGTTGCCACGTCTTGCTCCCGGTACGGGTTGCCTTCCTGAAGTACGTCGTCTCCTATGGCATATAACATCCAGAGTGCCTTCTCGTACTCCTTCTCTACCTGAAGGAAGTTCTCTTCGAGTAGTTCCTTCGAGGCAGCTTGGCGCATCTGGAAAGCGAGGGTTTGTCAACGCTTCTTTAGATATCGGGGACAGGATCCACTTACCAAAACTAGAGCATGGTCGTAAACAATCCTGTCGATCCACATCTGTACAGGTTGGCGGCCCTCAGGTAGCCAAGCCTTCAGGAAGTCCGATCGCTCCACACAAGACTTGAACGTCTCATGGAAGTACACTAAGGCTGGGAAGAAACAGTTATGAATATTTTGCAAAGGCTGAAAGGAACTGTTTTCGTATGGAGGGGCTCACCATCGTCGATGCCAGTATTAACCTCTCCTTCTCGGGGCATCATGCCAGCCAGGTGCTCGTTGCAGTACCTGTATGAACGAGGATGTAGGTTAGATACTGCGGACTGGAGATCCAGGCCCTTGGTTCTCACACGTTCAACTCATTAATGCCCTTCTGGCAGAAACTCATGGTACCCAAGTATAAGGTGATACCTTGGGCAGCGTTCTGGTCAGCCTCGAGTTCCATCTTTCGCCGTGAGTCTGCACTCTTCGACGGTTCGCCTTTTTTCTTGGTGAAATGAGACGGATCCAGGACGGGTTCTAATATCATGTTACGTGGTGGGGTGAGTAAAGGCTATACGGTAGTTGACAGGAGAGGGTGGCTCACTGGTGGGTGTTGCTTCAACCTTGGCGTATTTAGTGTCCGCATAGTCCTTCAGCACCTGAGCTTTCTGCGCAATGTTCTCTACAATGACCAGCACTTGGTTCTCCGCTTCGATGAGGCGCTGTCGCTCGGCCCCTAGGTCCGAATTATCGATCACCCTGCCACCAGGACCCACCCCATCACCAAAGGTAACCCCAGCCCTCGGACTCCCACCGTGATCATTTATCCCCGCCGAGACAGCGCCGTTGACATGCGTAGGACTCCCGAAGAGCTTCTTCGAGGCTAGGTTGATCGCACGCACGAGCGCACTGGGATGCGATCGGCCATTAGCGTCACTCAAATATCCGTGAGCATTAGAGGGTGAGGATGGCATGGGGTTCGGGTTTGGTGGCGGTGGGAACGTCATTGGTATTTGACCGAGCTGATCGTTGGGATCTTCTGGTGGATATTGAGTCGTATCGTTGATTCTTCGAGCAAATGGAGGTGTGCTGTGTTCCGCTGCGATCAACCGCTGGCCCAAATGTTCCTCGATTGGGATTGATATCGGGGCAGGGGTCGAAGGAAGGTGCTTAGGAGGAGAGGCTAATGATGGTCGGTCGCTTCCTATAGCGGCGCCTATCACCATCTTACCCATCTGTTTCGTCAATGCTGCCGCGCCAACAGCCGCCCGGACTCCTGTGGTAGATGCCCGGTGCCGCTTACTGGCTGATGCGAGCTCTGAAACAATAGGTCAGCAGATGGGCCGAGAAAAAAAAGGAGCATGTCAGTGACACACCATTTGCCATCCTGTCTTGTTCAACTGCTCGGGTATCCGCCACAAGTACGTATTCCTTCTCTGGTTTGGAGGCTGACATGTCGTCGGCTGCCCCTGGGCGGTCTCCAGGAGGAGACGACCTACCCACCGCTCGGATAGGAGTTTGAGGTGTAGTGATCGTTTCATCACGGGCTGTGGGCTGATCTATATTAGTATGTCGATCGGACATGGATGTCGATGGACCTGCCATCGGCCTGGAAATTTATATCAGTAGGGGGGTCATGGTTGAAGTGATCGTGAAACTGTAGGCACGTACTGCTCAACAGCCTCCAGAGTACTCCCGGTCCTCCTAAACTTGAACGCAGGTTGTGGAACATAGTTCTTTGGATCGTACGGCGTGCCTTCCAATGGCGGACCCTCCTTGTCCGCTTTCTCCTGCTCTCGCAGCATCTTGTCTCGACGTCTAGAAGACGTCTCACTACTATTCGTGTCGGTCCTCGATCGCTCCGATGGAGGCTTCTTCGACTCAGAGGCCGTCACGGATGACACGGCAGTAGAGCCATTCGACAACTCCGTCATCGACCTATCCACGATCTCCAACTGTGCTGCAACAGCCTCATTGCTAAAGAACTCCTCAAACGACGCACGCTCGATCGGCTTGCGTTTCAGGAGCATCCTAATCAACACTTTCATATCTGGCGGCACGACGGTGACCTCCTTGTCGGATTTGGACGATGGGGGAACGCTGGAAGGAGTCCTGGGACTAGACGGTAATCCCCTCTCCTTGGCGGCCTCCTTTGCTGCGACCTCATCTGGAAAGTTGACTCGTCCTCGAGCGTGTTCAATCTTCTTCAAGAGCTCCATGTGATTTTGCGCGCGAAATGGCGGCCTCCCGACGCTCATCTCGTATAAGACGGCGCCCACTGACCATAAGTCTGCCTTCGCGTCGTATTTCTCATATCGGAGGATCTCTGGGGCCATATAGAGCCTGGAGCCGAGAGCCATTGGTCAATAAATATGTTCCAATGATAGTAGTAGGCAACTCACGGTGACCCGCACAGAGTCTCTGCTAGCGCAGCATTTGGCAGACTCCTCGCGAATCCAAAGTCCGCGATCTTGAGTAAGGGGATACCAATCGGAATAGGAGCGTCTTCTGGGGTGGAAGGCTCCAGTAAAAGGTTTTGAGGTTTGATATCCCTATGAATTAAGTTTCGTTCTCGAAGGAACTTCAACGAACTGGCTAGGAGTCGAGAGTCAGCGAGAACGAAGGAGTGTCCAAACAAATCGTCTCTCCTCTCCATTACATACCGAGTTGACCTAGGAAGCATCTGACGACGACAGGATCGAGTCCCCCGCTCTTTGGATGCGGCCAATACTGTGGAGGCGCGCCATTGAACGGGGCATATTCAAGCCCCTCTATCCGACCGCGATGCCGTATGTATTTAGAGAGATCTCCACCAGAGCAGAATTCCATTATCAGGTAGATGTTGTTGCGCGCTTTCTAAGGGTAGAAATAGGGGCGTTTAGGTCGCGAGTGTGGTGTGTGTACACCTTCATATTCGTATGACGAATGAAAGGAATTGAAAACGACATCTTGGACGTACAACGATGTCCTTGAGGTCTGTGATACCCTTGTGCTTCAGAGATGTCAGGATACTGATCTCGCTCTCAAGGTTCTCCAGGAGTTTGTTCGTCAATATTGAGCGCGAGACAGTCTTGATTGCAACGACCTTGCGGGATTTCTAAAGGGTACTCATATTAGGTTTACCGTCAATGATCCCAATGCACTTAAAACGAAGACTTACAGTGTGGTAACCTTTATATACAGTAGCGAAAGACCCCTTCCCGATCTCCTGGGTGATGATCCAAGGATACGCCTCCTCATCTTGGATCCTGCGCACCTCCGTCGGCGACAGGGCAGACGTCGAACTTGGCATCGAGGATTGAGAAACAAAGAGAAGACGAGGGGGGGGGGTTGACTCTCTGTGAGTTATCGGGTGTCAGATTGGTTGGATTGGGCAGGTGATTAAGTTCGCGATGGATTGCGGGGGGTGAGGCGTGTGTCGTGCTTTGGTCTGAATCGCAATATGTACATACAATGGTCTACCACCGCTACTTTAGTCACCCCCCTCTGCGGTCTCCTATAACAATGAGCGGCGACTCCGAACACTGCATGCGCGTGCACAGAATGATGTCACGGAACTGTCCAGAAATTGCTAGGAGGTGACTTTGGGTGACTCGGCCTTTTCACTCGTCCAAGTCGAACCCCTTGTCGAGGTCGGCCTTTAGGAGATCCCGCATCCCATCGGGCAACAGTGGTTGGCCGTCCGCAGTCTTGATATAGCCTGAGTGCGATTGTGAGGCGACAACGAGACAACGGAAAGAGAAGGAGACACTCACGGAATGGCATCTCTACACTCTCCTGGGCATTGAACCGGATCGTTGGGTAGTCCTGCATGAACGATATCAGTAACACAAGACCGAAGTAGTGATGCTTCGCGAGCGTACGATGTAGGGAATCTTGTCCAAGGGGGCTTTCGTCATTGTCAGTTCACATTTAGGGCTGCTAAACGGAATGGTCACGCTTACTGTTGTCAACGACTACGGCTTTCGTCACACCAAGAGCAGTATCCGTAGTCATCTGGACCGTTCCTAAGTGCCGCGTCGGGAAGCCTAGTACCCTCAATTCGGAGGTTCGGTCTCGTGGTGGGTCATCACCTGAGATCAAAATGCAGATGGATGACAGAATTCACCCTTCGAACTCGAAATAACTAACCAAGTATTCCCTGATGCTCAAGGCTTCATGGGTATGAGGTATGAACTGAGTGTTATAGGAAGAGCTCACCCCAAAGAGAAACCATTTGAATCGTCCATCGCCGTCTTCTGGTGTCAAGGGTTTCTCCGCTTTCGGATCTAGGAGACAGACAGATGAAAGCGTTACATTTTCTTCCTTCATGACGTCCAGTACGCTAGAAGACATCGCTTTCACGGAGGCTTCTGTAGAGGATGGGGCTGTGGATGGCCAGAGGGCCTGTAGCGCAGCGCATGATGACGGTGATAGATGGGTGAATCGAACAATATTCCCTAGTCCCGCCAACTGCGTCATGTGCTAAAGAAACAATGAGACTTCAGCAAGGCCCCAGTGTTGAAAGAAGTGTTGCCAAAAGTCAAGCTCAAGCGATTGCCGGCCTAGCTTCATAAATAAGCGTCTGGCGAACTAGGCAGTAACTCGGGTTTACAACAAGAGGTTGCTGAGAAAGCGCAGTTTTCCGAAGTAAGTGGCAGGTATAAAGCAGTGAGAGGCTTCGTGCGGCGATCGCACGCCAAGCGTTAGCCAAATGGAAGGCGTCACGGGCGCTCTAGCCCATCCAGAGGTGCAGGAAAGACAGCAAGGAAGATGGTTTGGACCACCTGCTAAACTAGAGAAAATTTGCGTCTTACCTTGTATTCTAGCAGCACCCAGGGCGGTACTGACTTGGTGGCATGATCATCCTCCTCCATATGTTCTACACTTCCATCTGATTAGCAACCTACACGGTACTAAATTCGAGCAGAAAATGCTCACCAACGACGAAAGAGAAGGTCATCTCAATTGCGCTATTTATCTCAACAGATGCCTGAGGCTACGCACAGGTTGCGCTGTTAATGGTTTGTATCGCGTGGATCTGGTCCGCCAGGGCTCACTCACTTATAACACGATTTATAGATGAAGGCCTAAAGAGGATAGCTTGGTCGGATGGCACGAGATACAGGGCGTCTGTTAGAATCGTAATCGTTTGCCTAGTCAAAGGCATTTCTGTGGCTGATGTTCACAGCGTGAGATACGCCGATCGCCCCACGTGTTGTATAGCTTGGACACAAACCTGTGTTCCATTGGTTCCGTATAAAAGCCTGGTTTTTGCCCCCCTGTTCCATTATCCAGTAGTCATCGTGCTAGTTTTCCCTTCCCCAAACGTGCCAGCAACCCTCCACCCCAAGCTCTTTTAACCCTACATGGACGAAGCGGGTGCAGGATTTGGTGGCCTGTGTTGTGAGTAACTCAGACAGATGCACGTCTTGTATAATGCCATTTAGGAATATGTACCCTTGCAGGCATCTGTTGCGATAGTTGCCTGCAGCCGTATTGCAACACAAGTGAGTTTCACGGTCATCGTAGGTCTACAACCTCGTCCTGACATACTTTCAATAAAACTTCAGAGGCGTATGGAGGAGGTGTATGCTGCGGTGGCCGCGGCTGTTGTCCAAACTGCGGGGGTTTCAATGACGAAGACAAGTGGGATGCGGACGACCGGAAACGGAAAGCTGGAGAGGCCAAAACAACAACTCAACCTGAGGCGTCCCCCGGGATGACAACCGCCAATCGTGTAGCATCCGGGACAGCTTCTAACCCGGCGATCTCTTGACCTTCTCTCGGCCCGTATGTGTAATAGTTTCCCACCTTATGAACCCACTATGCGGATCCTTCTTGTCTTTGAAAATTTGCATCACCCGACATATCATTACCTTCGTCGTGAGGTCCGTAGGGTCACCTGAAAGTCATACTCCCAGTTCGTTGTCTATTTGCTGTGCCTCGATCCAATCGTTGTCGCAATCACTTGCCTGGCGTGCCAAGGCAAGTGGAACGACCGGTTAGCATCGCAGATATAGGAAACCGTGACATTACGCTTAGCTTCGTTAGCGGCAGCTCATTTGCTTTGCGGGTCGATCAAGCTTACCGCTTTGCCAATTGAACGGGCTCCATCAATTCTGACCTCAGTGTCAGGATACTACCCATTTCATATCTGCCGAAGGCTTCAAGATGAGCGCCATACATTGCCCATCACTCTTAGAGATTTAACGACGCGAGGGACATACTATCGAACAGAAAGGATGACATATCTGCTATGGCCGTGAAATGTGTATCCTATTTGATCTCTTTATCCCTCGAATTTCGCTAGGTCAAACACTCCACATATCAGGGCTATATACCATCTTGCTTTTAACGATAGACTTATTGTCCCAACCGAGAGGCATGATCAAATGGTGCGATCGTTTCGCTAGCTGGCTCAACTGCTGGGCTACTAAAGATCTTCGTCCGCGTTGCCGATGATACCGACGATGTTACTTGAGGCGACTTCGCTGCTCGCTCAAGGGAGACCGTGGAAGGCGTCAACGGAAGGGAGCCGAAGCACAGAGGTCTTGAGGCGCTCGGCGAAGGCGTATTAAGATTCTCGTTTGAGCTGGTTCCTTGAAGCACGAGCACCGCTGGACACGACATAGCGCAGAAGTTCATCAACCTCGTTCAGTTGTGCCTTTAAGAGAGACCCTGACTACTTGCTAGATTGTCATTTTTTATTTATTTATTTATTTCGTTTCACTCAAATCGAGCGCACTTCGCTCGACATGCTGTGAACTGGGGGATCGCGGTGAACTTCTACTTCCCGAACCCAAATGAAAAGGGGATTTGTTCGAACATATATGAAGATCAGTACTCCGTTGACTGATGAGGCAAGTCGTCCCAAGATCGATGTGGTGGGTCGAAGTGGATCTACTTGTGAATCGTACGGTCTCCTCATACTCCCCCTTCTCAATCAGCTCTATGACACGACACAAGCCGCCTTTTATCTTTGTCCGCTCCGTCATTTGCTGAACGTTCAATGAACCGGGAACCCTACAGCAAGAACGTGCATTCTAATTTAAACAGATAGAGTCTTCAACGTTCTCGGGCTACAGCAAGAAAGGTACAGTAAGGTACTGGGCATACACGACTCAACATCCAAGGAAGCGTAGGAGACGGGAGTGCCAGTCAACAACGGTTTCGGTAGGGGGTGGTCAACTTTGGGTTCAATGCCAGTTATGAGGGCTTGTAAACAGGGCGGGATTCCTGCGGGAGGGAACATAACTCCATTGATGTGGGTCATGTTCATGTGGTTGTGATGGAAGATAGGTGGTATGAATGAATGACGTCATAATAGAGTCCGTATCCGAGCCGTGTAGGCTTATGACAGACTGTAACTAAACATTGGTTTGAGGCAACAGGCGGGAAGCTTGTAAGTAGGGAGCAAATTCAGAGTTTGAGGACGACAATTATGGCGAAGTGTGTTTATGCTCGGGAGAGGTGGGTGGTCTGAGAGCCGAGGGTGGGTGATGTACGAGGTAGAGGTTATGGGGTAGAGTGTGGGAGCGTAGAGAGAGAGGACGTGGATGGGGGAGTGAGGACGAGTGGATTAGAGGAGGAAGCGAGTGTGAAGGAGTGACAATCTGGGACGGCCCAAGCGAGAGATGAGACCCAAGTACAGTAAGTAGAGGGAAGGCGAGCGATGAGACGAAGAAACGAGGCGTAATGGTGGGGACACGAAGAATAAAGAAAGAAGAGGAAGAAAAAAAAAAGGGGGAGGGGGGGGGGGGGGGGGGCATAGGCAAATAGGCATAGGTGTGATAAATAGGGGAAGGAGCGGGAGGGGCGTGGTGTGGGATCGCCG
>WSUE01000099.1:4971-27246 GCA_019633535.1 Tulasnella sp. JGI-2019a | reverse complement strand
CCGCCCACCGTCCCCCCCGCCCCCCCCCCCCCCCCCCCCCCCCCCCATAGGCATATAGGCATAGGTGTGATAAATAGGGGAAGGAGCGTGAGGGGAGTGCTGTGGGATCTCCGTGGTTGGGGCGGGCCCGGCGAAGATAGGTAGTGGTTAATTATGTTGTAGACGTCGTTGCAATCTCACGTCTCACGCCTCGACTACTCCCGACTACCTCGCTGGCACATCGGGGCGTGAATACAACTTCCGCACTGAACCAATTGACTTGATGGACAGCGTTGTGGGGGTTTCAACATTGAAAGCGATTTTGATGGGGGCTGGGATACGCCTCGCTCAGCCCTCTTGCGACGTCGGAGACAGCTTTCACCAAGATTATCCATTCGGGGCTTGTCGTTACATTGGAAAATATTGTCCAGGATGTGCAGGAGACACAACTATATGAGTCCATCCTGATCGCAGAAGGTGGAAGTGAACTACATATACGCCTATTCACTTGCCTCAGTCACGTATGGCCGGCACGCCCTTTCCAGTACCTACTCCACTGAATGAAGAGACATTGAACCAGCATGACCAGAAGCTCTATCAAAGCGGTAGACGCTCCCACCGACACCGTGAGCGTGCGTGCCCATCCCTCTTCTAATATCATCTAATAATAATTTCTTGACCTTCTGACTGCTTCCTAGATGAGATGGTTGCCCAGGGACCCAGCCAGCGTGTTTAGGGGGCATGCGACGCTCCGCGGAAGGTTGGGTTCTCTGGCTCGGATCTCTGATTTATCAGAGTGTTTTGTACTCAACTCTAGGTTCGGAATCTATGGCACCTATCATCCATTCTGGGCTCATGTGTTATGCCGAGAAAAAGGTTCCATAGTGTTTAGCTTCAAAAGGTAATTTCACTACAGGCTCGATGAAGGCTCTGGTGCTAAGAAGCTGAAACCTCAAGGTCTCGGCACGCTCGAAGAGAGCATACAAGGATTCTCAGGTGATTTATTTTCTTCGAAGCACGAGTACATTCTCACCTAACCGTCTTGGCTTTCCCGACCTCGCCTAGAGAGAGACCTATCGGGCTCTCTTTGCCGTACGATATCGTTCAAACTGTATTCTACATGTTCGACGCGCATTTGCCCAAATGTGCAGCTAACTGGGGGATCGCATTAAACTTTTACTTCCCCATCGACCGAATGAAAACGATACAGAATAAGACTATCGTGAACTTGTACGAAAGTCGTACATCTTGGACTTCGGTCTGCAGGCTAAAAGAAGCTGAGGTAAGTCATCCCGGGATGAAGATGGGGAGTTGATATTGATCCGCAACTCTCCTCCAGAACTCTCCTACGATCAACCCTTAACGCAACACGCCACACACCTCCTTCGACACCGTCATTCGCCCGAGCGTGCCCGTACTATATGCCACACACATATGCAATGTTCGTGCACGCGATGTTATCGAACCATAACCTCTCTGTTCCCTCTAGGCCTCGCATGGACATACGGCAGGCTAGGGCGAGAAGGCTTTCCAGCTCCGAGTTGATCGCTTCCACTAATTCCACTATCCCGCAATCATCCAGAGGTCTCTTCAAGCGAAGCAAGGGTCAATGGAAAGAGTCGAACTTGGAAAGAAGCAAAGGACTGAACGGGGCGTGAGAGGGCACCGAAGGAGAATACGAAAGTGGCGTGGCGATTGATTGAGGGGCCGAACCAGGTTGGATAGTGGGTGACGGAAACGCGAGTGAGATACCGCGGGTCGTTGATGCTGATGAGGCTATGAGGTAGGGATCTGGATGTGCGACTAGTGGGAGTGGACTGGTCTGTGAATACATCAGCGCCCACTTCCTTTTCCAACACTGAATCTTCAGATTTCGAGACACGCCTCTGGTACCCCTGCCACAAACCCGATGGTGACTTTAGGTATTCGTATGAAGGTGAAGACGCGACCGCACCTAATCACTGGGATTTCAAAGCCGGGACTGGCATCATGTTATCATCCTGCTCAAAAATGGACAGGCAGTCCGTAAAGTATTCAGGGGAAGAACAACAAGAGCACAATAGGGCCATAGGGGACAC
Organism: Tulasnella sp. JGI-2019a; assembly: GCA_019633535.1. NCBI lineage: Eukaryota > Fungi > Basidiomycota > Agaricomycetes > Cantharellales > Tulasnellaceae > Tulasnella sp. JGI-2019a. Next base: position 25,189 of record WSUE01000099.1, on the reverse strand, counting down.
GCGTTTCAAGACGCTTCAAACAAGCGCGATCGATGATTGTCAACGTCAATGAGAATGTCGCCGTTTCCCAGTTGGTGCGATGGTATTCCATAATATCTGTGCCACACCTGTAGGTCTTCAATCGACATATCATAGACCATGTTCCTTTTCATGATGGGACACTGGCCCTGGTAAGAGATTGTGGGATCGTCAAAAAGTTCCGAGGAAATGAAGGCAAGAGAAGTACACACCTCTGGAGCGAAGGACCCATCTCCATTACAAACGGGCACAAGGTCTTCGCCATTATTGTAGGCTAACCTGTTATGGGTCCTGGTTAGTGGGAAAGGAATTTGGTGTGTAGAGTGTGAGGACGGAAAGATCTTTCAAGATGTCTGCCTACTGCTCTACGCGAGTTAGGCGTCGGAGGATCTCCGCCTGTTGCTCAAGGAGTGTTGTGTTTTGTTGTTGGATTGCCATCAGCAGGGAGAGAGTGGCATCGGCGTTGGCGCCTAACGCGAAAAGGGGGAGATCGCGTCAGAACGAAGAGAGTCTTCAATTAATCGCCTTCTTTGTAGGTACGATACTCACCTTCGATGATATTATGCATGCTGGTGCTGTGGTAAGACGTTGGTATTGATGGCTAAAGTCCGCATCGCGACTTTAAGCGGCGTTTCAATATTGCTTTGCTAATCAATGTTCAATATGCCCCACTATGTATTTCTGGCATTGCGCGGGGCTCAGCCACGAAGGCATTTTCACGATCAGGTGGGAGTGCTCTAGGATAGTTTGGTGAGAGGGATGGCGTCGTCGACTCGCTCTCCTATCTTTTCCTGTTAAATCGGCTCACTCCTCGGGCGCGCGCTGGTGGGGATCACCTGCTGTTCCGTGAGCCATGAGGTAGTACGTACGGAGTCGATGGAGAAGCGTTGTCGATCAATGCCTGTCTTACAACTCGGCCCGTTTCCCTGCCACGAGTACAGTTTAAATATCGGAGGAAGTGTTGTCAATGGTTCAGGGCGTCGGATATACGTTTATGTAGCTTCCGTACATTCTACCCTGATGAATGGAACGCTATATCGCCGGGAGCGCGATGGGGCAGCGGCTCAGTTAGCGTCATATTCAAATGAGGGTATCATTCTTGGTTCATGGAAGACGTTGCGTCTGGATGCTGTTTCTGGGACGTTGTAATATTATCGAGCATTTAGGCGAGGGCTGTCTTTTCTTCGATGGCGAAGTAAGTAATATGGTTCAAAGGCCCGGAAGTTGACGGATCGATGCATAGAAAGCATGGGCTGGCGACAAGCTCCATTGGATTTGGATTTGGGAAGTCAAACTGGTTATATAGCGCGTGGTCTCCAGGGAGGATCGGTGATCGTGTTGTACACCGAACCTGGGAATTTAAGGCATCACATGGATGAAGGGCGTGCCAAAAGCGAGGGCAAACGGGGATGATTGGCTCCCTGTCATAGCCGGAGGGAAGAGTAACACACGAGGGTCTTTAAGCCGATAGAGAACTCTGATGTGGTCGCAAAAAAAATCTGTGGTCCAAGGATGAAAAAGGCGAGCGACGCGTAGAATTAGAGTCCAAAATGTAGAACGAAATGAGGGGAGGAGGCGTGCTATTCGGTGAGGTGATCGGTGAACCCTGAAAGGCCCTCGAAATCGCCGTGTGGCTTGTTCTCCTTTTTGGTCCTCTGATGACTGTTTACTGCGAAACGCGTGGGTAGCAAACTCTAGGCCACGATGACCACGAGGACCTGCGCGGCATGCAGAACAAGTCTGTTTTTATATCATGGATGATGTGATGGGGGTCATTCCATGTGCCGTTGATTTGGTTTTGCCCCCGGGTCGAGCCACGCTAATGATCAGATCAGTGCCGGATCTCGGTGCACCTACGGGGGTGTATTTCCGACCGATAGCAAGTCAGGAGAGAAGGGGGGGGGTGAAGCAAAAGGCACTTGACTGGAAAGCTGGCTCGTTATCAAGTGACCCCCAATGTCGGACTTTCAAAAAAAACCAAGGTGGGTCGGTTAAAGAAGAAGAGAAGTCAATCAGGCCCGGCATGACCTACGTGCATGAGAATGCCGTATGGTGGATATGGGATCGAGGGTACTGGATCGTATGTTATATTTAGGAAGCCTTATCCCGACCCTTCGGAGACAGCACAGCGTCACCTTGGAGAGAAGCTCAGCGATAGGACCCTGTACGAGGGATCCGGGAAGGACCCATATCAGGCCTTCTCCTTCTCAACTTGGGCGGTCGTACATATACATGCAAAAAGGTAGGACGGGTTGGGAAAGGGATAGAGTTTGGGAAAGAAGGAAGGGGAGGGAGGAGGCTTTTGGGCCTATATAAGGCGTATGCATATGACCATGGGAGCGAGTGAGGGATGCCGTATGCGTTTTGTGAGGGGGGATTTTTCGCGATGGCCGGATCTTTCTGTGAAGCGTGAAGGGGCTTTTTGTAGCGTGAGATCGATCGTTGGGCGCATAAACGCTTATGGGCAAATGACACTGACACCACGGCGACGTGACTTAGCAAGTGCGCTGTAACTTGCGGTGACATAACTACGAGCAATTTCAATTCGAGATAGAGCGTAGATTCGATCCCCGGATACATGAATACCCAAAACAGGTTTAGCGGGCCGGAGAAGCAGTGAAGGAGGGACGAATGGCGACGCGGATAGATCACCGATCTTGCAGCACACGTTGAGGTCTGAAACTACGGGACTGGGTCGCTGATGAATACAACGAATGAGTCTTACGATGATGGCATAAGATAAACTACGGGGGATGAATAGAATTGGAGCGCCGAGCAGCGGGGACCCTGATCGATACGATTACATGTTGTGCCTAGGCGCGCAGGGGTGACGGCGGCTGCGGCGCCGTCGCATGAACGTCGGCGAGGTGACGGCATGAGCGGCGGTGAGAGCGCATAAATGGTGACGGGTGCGTAGGTGGAGGCAATTGAGGGGGGCGTTGGGTGTACCTCGCGAAACACGCAGCAGCCGAGTCGGAGCGAGGGAACCATGCATGGAAGGAAGCGAAGGACAGTGTGAGGAGAAACCCGAGAGGGGAATAGGGTTAGAGCATGATGATAGGTTAGGTGATGACTAGGAATGATGCATTTTGCGGGACACGAAAGGGGAGGGGAAAAAAAAATACTAATCAAGTGAAGTGTGGTTGAAAAAGCCTCCCGATTCCCGGTCATCCATCGTTTCCTGTCGCTCGTTCTGTCTCCCTCGTCTCCTCTCTCCGCTTCCCCTCCAATCCACATCTCCTCCCGCCCCATCCCCCTCCCGCCATCTACTTCCCAATGCCGCGCCCTCGTCCGTCACGGTGCAGTCGATCCTTTCGGAGCGAACCCAACACCGGAAGTGGCGGAGCTGTCGGAGTTCTAAACCTCACATGAGAGAACGGCCAACCAATCCCCCCTCCGCCTCCCCCTATAGCCAAAGCCTAACGAGAGGCGTCGACGACCCCGCTCCGCCGCAACGGATTCAACGGATCCATCAGCAAGGTGAGATATAAATCCACCTATTTATGTGAATAGACGGGGGAGGGAGAAATGTGGAATTTCGGTTACGGGTTGCGTGGGTTGTGATTGCGATTTGGCTTTGATAGTCTCGGAGCAGCCTTGGCTCCTCTCATTTGTTTTGAAATCCTCGCGCCCGCTCTCCCGTCCGTCCCCACGTGAGCTCTTCTCCCCGTCGCCCCCCGCCCCCGCCTCATATCCATCTTTGTTGTCATCCACCGCCGCTGCCGCCGTCGGTCCCTACCTCCCCCTCCCCTCCCCCTTGCCCCGCTCCTATCCCCTGCGCGCTTGCTTACCTCCTACTCACATTTCATCCCCATCAGCATCTTTTATATTCTCTAGTTGTCAATCTCTCTTCGCAAAGGCTTTATTTTTCTTCGTCATCCACACGTCGCCACAGTGGTGAGTGTCTCGTTGTTCGTGTTGTTCGACATTTCCGTCGTCGTCTCCCGCGCTCCCCATTCCATCCTTCCTCATCCCACTCCATATAAACATCACCTACTTGCCTTTTTTTCTTCGAATCTTACTGATGTGTCCTTGACGATCGTAGTATTAACTTGCATTACCGTCCGACCGAACACGTCCCAGTCTCGATTTGAATAATACGCGGAAATTCACCCTCACGCTGTCTACTATTGCAATCGTTACTCTGGCCGCACAAGTAAGTGTTTAGCGCACCTTTTCTGGCATCTTTGATTATTGACGCTCATGTTGTTTTCGCGGACTTGTCACTAATCTCGTTCCTCCTCCCCTCATCCAAACAGAATCCACTAACATCTTCACCTACTATCATCCATCCTTGAACGATCCATCCTGTGAAATATCAGGACTGTATCTTTCTCGAACGTCCTCCCGAACTCCTCGATTGATCGGCTTATGTCATTCCCCCCATCAGCCTACTCAACGACAACTACCTACTCACAACCCCTCTCAGCGATATCCTCTTCATCCTCCACTGGGTCCTCATCCTCTGCGACCTTGAACAATCCAGACGACGGTATCAGTATGAACGGCGGCGTGGACGGAAATGCTTCAGCTGATGATCAGACGACGACGATGGCGGCTTTGAAGAACAACAACAATATGAACGGCGCCTGGAATGGTGGTGGCATGATGAATATGGCGAATAGTTATGGTGGCGGTGGACTGAATATGCCAGGGATGAACGGGATGGGGGGAATGAATGGAATTGGTGGCATGGGCGGGTATCAGCCGCAACAACATCATCAACCCCAGCAACCGCAACAGCAGCACCAGCAATACAATCAGCAGCATGCCGCGTACGCTCAACAACTGCAGCTCCAGGCTCAACAGCAAGCGGCAGCGCAGAACTTCCGCGCGAGTGCGATGAACATTGGTGGTAATCCTGGCGGATACCCTCCTCAAAACCAACACCAGGTTCCTCAACAGCAGCAGCAGCAAGCGCAAGACCAACAGTATCGTCAGGCGCAACAGCAGCAGCAGTTCATGGCGCCAACACACCCTGGTGCGATGCCGAGCATTCGACCCCCTCCATCCGCTCAGAACCTATCTCAGCAGCAACAACAACAACCTAGCGCTGGTGGAGGGCAACAACCGAATGGTGTGGCTGGAGGACTTGCGGGAAACGCTGCGATGGATCTTCACGCGGCCCAGAATAAGTTGATGGCGCAGCACTATCAGAAGATGCAAGAGCAACAGCGCAATCAACAACAGCAGCAGGGGGGTCAGCAGCAGCAACAGCCGAATGGGGTGAATGGTGGAGTTGGGGCTGGAGGGAATTTGACGCCGTATCAGCAACAGCAGATGATGCTGCAGTATCAGAACTCGAGGGAGCGTCAGCAACAGCAACAGGTTCAAACTCAGCACCAACATCAGCAGGCGATGAGTAACGGTGTCGTTCAGCCTCAGCAGCTTCATCAACAGCAGCCGCATCAACAGCAACAGCCAACGATCATGCCTCAGCACTCTGGCCATCAGCCGCAGGTCATGCCCCAGCATTCCGGTCATCAGCAACAGCAGCAACAGCCGATCATGCCTCAACATTCGGGTCAGAATGGGTTTGGAGGTGCGAAGCAGCCGATGCAACAACAACAGGGAGCGATCAATCCGGCGTTATTGTTGAATGTGAACGCGGGTCAGCATCCAGGCCAGCAACAGCAACATCCTCAGCACGGCCAGCAACAGCAACAGCAGCATCTAGGTCAGAATCAGGGCTTCAAGGCTCCTGGAGCGCCGCCGTCGGCTACTTCTGCGAATGGGACTTCAATGGTGGGACCGCCGATTCCTGGGCCTGTCATCAACCCGGCGTTGTATCAGACTAATCCCGCTCAACAACAGCAGCAACAACAGCAACAAGCGCGTCAGCAGCAACATCAGAACATGCAAGCGCAGCAGCAGTTTGAGCAGCTCAGACAACAGGCGCAACAGCAGCAACATGCCAATCACCAACATCAACAGCAGCAACAGCAGCAGATACCCGTTCCACCGTCTCCTGCACTTTCGACGAGCTCAAGTTCGAGGCATTTGCCGATGAATCCTCCACCGCTGCCACCTCCTGGGTCGATGCCCCCGCCGTCGGGTCCCCCACCACAACATGGAAACTTGCACCGAGCGCCGAGTTTGACGTTGGATAACGCGCCGTCTCCGCATGGTGCAGGCGGTGGGAGAGCAAGGACTCAAACTCCTGTCAGCGCGTCGCTTAGTGGGGGTGGTGGTTCAGGGATGTCGCCGCCGAATATGAATGGAGTGGATGGTGGATCGACACATCAGACGCCCGCGACGAATCATACGGCGTTGCCTGGTGGAGGTGTGAATGGGATGGATATGGTCGCTAGGCCGATGAGCAGTATGAGCCATGGTGGCGGTCCCGCCGTTGGTCCTGGAAATGGGAGCGATCCTGGGATGGGCATGGGTATGGCAGGTCAGCCTGGTTTAGGCGGTTGGCAACAGCAGCAGCAGCAGCAGCAGCAACAACAACAACACCAGATGCATACGCAGTTGCCGCAAGGGATGGATCCGAGGATGGTGCTGATGAACAGGGCTGGAAGTGGAGGTCTAGGTCCGATCGGTGCTGGACCTGGCATGCAGAACGGTGCACTTGTGCGAACGCAACAGCAACAGATGCCCCAGCAGCAGCAACCCCAATTCCCGCAACAACAGCAACAACAGCCCCAAAGGCCGCAGATGATTCCTCAGCAACATCAGATGGGTCAACCGCCCCAGCAGCCCCAACAACAGCAGCAGCAGTTCGTGAACCCGATGTCGACACAGATGCAGCGGATGCCTTCTCAGCAGGATCAGATGCAGGCGCAGCAGAATGGGTCGATACCAAGACCTGGAGGCGGTTCGATGCCACCACCACCGCCACCGCCACCGTTGTCGCATCATGCGTCCACACCCACCAGGACGGATATGATACCTCAGATGCAGCAACATCAACATCAGCCGCAGCAGGGGCCTCAACAGCCGCAGGTACAGCAGCCACAGATTCAGCCGCAGATACCCATATCACGAACATCAGCGCAGATTGGGCAGGGTATGCCAGGTGTCGCGGGAGCTGGAGGTCTGCCGCCAAGTGCGCAACAGCACTTAGCTATGATTCATCAGGCGCACGCCAGTCGGATGGGCCAACAGCAGCAAAACCCGCAACAGCAACAGCAGCAACACCCATCGGTCCCGCAACAGCAGATCCTCCCAGGGAGAGTTGGTGGCGCTGGCACTCCTCAGATGCCGACGGTACAGCAGGTCGTGGCGCAGCTGAATCCGACCCAGAGGGAGCAATTGGCCGCGATGCCGGAGCAGCAACAGAGGCAGCAGATTCAAAACCTGCAGATGCGGTTGATGCAGAACATGATGCAGCAGCAGGCCGCTCAGGCGCAGGCTGCTGTGACCGCCGCCAGTGCTGCTGGCGCTGTCCCTCCCGTTGTACCCGTTCCAGGTGTCGGCGTCGCTGGATTACCGGTTGTAGTTGGTGGTCCGACGATCCCGGGAGTCGGAGTGGTTCCTGGTGGCGCAGCTCAGCAGCGACCGATCGTTCCCATGCCAAATGCGCCTGTGGTTCCGAGGGGCCCGATGGTACCTCAGCATCTGATGGGAAAGCTGGATCCGAGGATGACATCGATCAGCGCTCTTCCGTTCGTCAAGGATACGGATGATGTGACGCACGGCGGGGCGCTGCCGGCCTTGTCTGAGGAAGAGATTAAGCGTGTTCAGAGTTGGATCGCGAAAGATAAGGAGTACATCAAGATCGTTGCCGAAGATCAGGTCCGGAGGGAGCGATTTCATAAGGAAGGTGTCGAGTCTGTGGGAAAGCCTAGATGGTGGGAGATCGACGAATTGGAAAGGCGCGCTGGGACGGCCGCTGGAAACGGCGTGGTTCCAGGATCCAAGTTGGCGGTGCTTTGGCCAGAGGATAAAAGGAAGTTGAGGAAGAGGAAGATTGGCAGGGCGGAGTTGCGATTGTCAGTGATTTCTTTTTGGCATGCCTTTTAAGTGCTGTATTCGTTTATCTTTTGCTGACTTGTTCCTGCTACCCATTCCTTCGCTTTTGGATAGCCCATTGCAGTACAGCAAGAAGGACTCCGAGGTCGTGGAGGAACTGGTCCCAGTCAGGTTGGACATCGAGTTCGAGCAGCACCGTCTCAGGGACACTTTTGTCTGGAACTTGAACGGTTAGTATGCGCGTTGCCCCGGCTTCATGCTTCCCGGTCTGACTGTATGTACCGCATACAGATCCTGTTGTGACGCCAGAGAAGTTCGCCGCAACCACATGCGAAGACTTCGGTCTCCCATCTCAAGTTGCTTCCATGATCACGAAGCAGATCCAGGAGCAGCTGACAGATTACAAGACCAGCGACATGCAACGGCCCGCTGAACTCGACATGATCGATGGTATCTCCGATGATCACGCGCTAAGGGGTGAGCTCGAGGAGACCGACGCTACATTCTGGGAGAAGTGGCGACAGAGGTTGCACTCTGGCGTCGAGATTCATGACCAAGCTCTTGCGGTCAACAGCGCGGTTGTCAAGGATGAAGAGTTCGACCAACCCATGGATGTTTCTATGCTCCAACAGGTTAAGATTAAAAAGGACTTGGAGCTCCGGGTCATGATTAAGGTATGTGATATTATTTCGATGGCTTTAGCCCATTCTCAACTCATTGACGCCGCTCTTTTGTCATCAGTTGGACATCATCATTGGATCACGGCAGCTGCAGGACCAGTTCGAGTGGGACGTGAGTGAAGATGCACACTACGCCGAGCTGTTCGCGACTACGTATGCGAAGGATCTGGGATTGGCTAAGGAGTTTGAGTGAGTAGAAGCTCTTGGATATGCGCGGTTGCAATCTCCTTACGCGCTTGCTTCGTTATAGGACGGCGATTGCTCATGACATCAGAGAACAAGTGTTGATCTACCAAAGGGCTCTTGTAGCTGCTGGACACCAATTTGACGGCAGTACAATCTACGATGAGGATCTGCGACAAGTCATTCTTCCTCCCGTTTCGATCGCCGGACGGTCGGCCGAGCAGGCCAACACTTGTATGCCGATTCTCAACAACCTCAGCGAAGGCGAGGTGGAGGGTCAGGAGAGGGAGCGCGAGAAGGAACTGAAACGCAAGAAACGACAGGGGCGCGCACGGAGAGGGGTCATTCTCCCCGACCGGGAGCCGGTCAAGACGCATCGCACTCTTCCAGGATGCACCGACATCTCGGCACTGCTGCCTACCCCAGCTACCGTATCCGTGCCCTCTAGGCGACAGGCCGCCGTCAATGCGTCACACACCATCGCCAACTTGGTTGCTCAAGAGAACAATCATGGTTACATGCCTTCAATGCACACCCCTTCCAAAGATAGTAATCATCTTGCGCCACCGATGGCTACATCGTCCCAACCGAGAGCGAAGAAGCAAAAGATTGCCCATGTCGTGGCGCCGGCGCTGCCTCCGACCGTTACGCGACCGCGTGGTCAGCTCCCTCCCAACTTTGTCAGTCCCTCGACTGGTGTCCCACCTCCACCCAAGTCAATGGCACGGATCGCGGCCGAAAACGAGGTAAGCTTTCGAGATGTCTCCTATGAAGCCGTATGTGAACTCACGCTCGGTTTGTTTCAGGCGAGAGAGATCGAAAAGTCAAAGCTTCCAGGGTGGCACTGCTCGACATGTGGGTGTCCGGATGCCATTGCTGTCGGCCGACGGAAAGGGCCGAAGGGCGACAAGTCGCAATGCGGGCCATGCGGTAGGTGTTCAGACCACCATCTGAATTACCCGTCAACTAACCCATGATATGCTTTTACAGGAAAATACTTCCACCGTTATCGAAGAATCAAAGAGGTTGTATACAACCCTGACCCAGAATATCATCTTCGACTGCGGAACGAAGAGGCAGAACGGAAGAAACGGAAGCGGCCTGTCAAGCGTAAAGCGGCAACGGATGATAATGGGACTGAACCCGTGGCAGATACCCATGTTGACGATGACGACGATGACGATGACGACGATGACGGTCCACCACTGGCAGCGCAAACGCGACAGTCCCCACGTCCAAAGACACCACCGCGCCGTATACGGTCCCCGGAGTCGTCGCCATCCCCACCACTCGCTGCCGCCAACTCCACCCCTTCGTCTTTATCCGCCCCATCAACCATTCGAGACGATGATATCAAACCCCCTCCAGAGCGAGAGCTTTCGCCTTCTCCAGCAGCAAAAACGCCGGCTCCACCACCCCCGCCAGTAGTTGCACCCACTCTCCCACCTCCAGCGCCACCTCCGGCTCCCCGGCCAAGTACAGTGAGTACCCACACCCTGTCGCGCTAGCATTCATGCATCTAATCCATCACTTGCCTTCTAGTCGCAACATCCTGAGACTCCTGATTGGCTCGTGAGGTGTATGGCTGCCCTGCAAGCAACATATCAAAATGACCGATTCGGAGCGATCCCTCGGCCGCCGCAACCGACAGCGCCTCCTGGCACAGGCAGGGAGTGGCGAATCAAGTGCTTCGACTGTCCAGGCAAAGTCTACACTCCAGGACCTGAGGAAACCTTGACGAACTTCGAGGTCCACCTGAAGAACAGGCGCCACAGGGAAAACGTTGCGGCACGTCTCTCAAAGGAGAAGACGGCGTCATAGCATATCGGTGGGAATATTCTTGCGCGTATCTTGGGGTTATGATTACGTCCATGGCTTGTTCAAAATGACGGACTTGTCTTATGTCTTTATGTCCTTCTCCATTTCTTTCCTCGGCTTCCTTATCCCTCTCGCGTCACTTCTCGGTATCGTTTTATCTGCTTTGTAAACGTTATGCTTTCTTTCGTGTTGTATGAATTGAGGCCTCAGCTTTTAACCCGTCTGCCACCGAACTAGAACCACAATCATTTATAGGCCATGATACACTCTTAGGCGACTTTGAACATGCCATTTATTCCTTTCTGGGGCAAACAAACTCATACAAGTTACCAAGTCTGCTCGCTGCTTCCGCTCAAACTACGACAACCTTAGGCGCGGAGGTCTCCTTACATACGGGCGTGCAGCTACACCAGCTCCTTATCGCCTTCCAGTTGTTCCCATTCGTCTAGCGTTGCAACACCATCCTAGGTTGCAGGCTAGATGTCTCAGGCGAAGTCCGGGATCGCGAAAGTTGGTGCCAAGCGGCCGCACCAACACCAACTAACAAACCTGTCTGCAAGCAAAGTTCGCCGTTGCTGTAACAGGCTAGAGCGTGGCGTCGCGATCATTCGGTCACTATACACCTGCCATGATGTTGAGAGAGCTAAACTGACTCTTGTGCGTCGTGTCCATGTCGACCAAGATGTACACGACTTTGACACAGCGAAGGCTTCGATATCCCTTCGCACCATTACATCCATTCTCAGATCTAAATCTATTCTTTCAAGTATCTCTAAATTTCTCAAACGCCTTCCAAGCCTTGCCGCTCTCGATACTCTCCCTTGCCATCTGCGTCCCTTCTTTGTAATCTGATGCTATCCCAGCGATCACCAACAGCGCCGACGCGTTCAGACACACAAAATCCTTGATAGCTGACATCGACGCCGGTGGAGGGAGGTCGTCCGGCTGCGGCGCATTGTTTAAGAGGGCAACCAGAGTAGCGGCGTTCACTGCGGGCGTCGAACCCGTCACGTTGGCCAATGGCTGCGCAGCGATTCCGAATTGTGTGGGGTGGATGACGCCTTCTACGATCTCCCCGTTCTGGACCGTCCACGTCCACGTCCCGCCGGCGATGCTAATCTCGTCTAGCCCTTCTTGCCCGCAAACAACGATAGCGCGTTCGATCCCACCATCCCGAAGCGCCCTTGCGAATACTGGACCAAGGGACCTAGTGTAGACTCCCAGAACCATGCCTCGAGGTCGGGATGGATTCAATAGTGGTCCGAGGACGTTGAAGATGGTTCGGAATGGCAGGGACTTCCGGATGGGCGCAAGCGAGGCAATGGATGGATGGTAATTGCTCGCACTGAGGAACACAAAGGGAATGTGCGGCAGGGGAGCGCCAGTAGGCGTGATGTGTCGACAGCCCAGCGCCGCGAGAATGTCGGCAGATCCTGATGCAGACGTGGAGGCCTTGCTGCCGTGCTACTCGACGAAGAAATGTCAGTGTTGCATCATGATACCCTTGCTCATCAATCTATCTAATTTATCTGACTAACCTTGACGACACGCGCTCCTGCTCCCGCGGCGACGATCGCAGCCGTGGTCGACACGTTGAATGTATTATATCCATCCCCTCCCGTTCCCACAATGTCCACGACGAAATCTGTCTCGGCACCTGGCACATTAACACTCGTCGCGTACTCTCGCATCACTTCGGCTGCGGCGGAGATGATGATGTCGTCATGCGCCTTGCCACTGTACTTCAACGCCATGAGGAATGCACCGATCTGGACGGGCGTGGCACCACCAAATTCCTTTTGAGCGAGGTGATGAAATGAAAGTCGCGTCTCTTGTGCGGTGAATGCATCTGGATTGTCGATGAGTTTCTGAAGGAGGGGTTTGAAGGAGTCGGGAGTGAAGGCAGTGACTCCAGTCATCGTTATTTTATTTGATGCTTGGAAGGGCGTTGACAAACGGGGACCTGAATGTGATTTTACTGAGGACAGGATTACTTCCGTGATAACACTCATCCTTACCCTTCCGCGGTTTTTGCTGCCATGAGATACCTCGTGACGACAAGCACTGCTTTGTATGTTTTATTTGAGTATCCCTCGGGAAAATGCATACGTCCCGCGGCAGGAATTATTGAGAAGTTCGGTTGAACTAGCTTACTGGGAAGCATGGCTTTCTGCAGATAAGGGTGTGAGTTTGATAGGGAAGTTAAGGTCAAGCTTGATAGGAGTCGCTTATCCTATTCATCGGCAGGACGGCGAGTTCACCCGGGCACGGGCACTTCCAATTTACCCGTGAATCAAAAATGAGTGCGTGGGCCGCAGAGGGGGTTGTCGTACATTGGCCAGCCCTCTGAAGTAAGAGTCACAAGCCTGAAGCTCGATGCGACATAAACCAGCGAGGAGAGACCGATGGGTTATCCCATGCGGACAGTTCTGCCGCCGCCCACTTTTGACTGGCTCGTCGTTACCATTAGCATGTCCAGCTGCCTGCGGACACCTGGTGCCTAATTATCCGTTGGGTATCCGTCACAGTATAAGATCAAGGACCACCGCGCTGAAATTCACTCGTCAAGAAAGCCAGCAGGATTGACCTTCAACATGTCCACTCCTGCCCCTCTCCCGTTCGTTCGACTCTACGAGCCAAAAGACTTTGATAAACTCCTACGCGTGGTGAGTGTCCATAGGATCTAATTTGGTATGAGCTAACAAGTATCTACAGTGCGAGGTGACGGTTGACCCTGTCGTCGCTCAAGCACCAGATCTCACCTTAGCCTCTGCCATATGGTGTGCACCATATCCTATCCTCAATCCAGAATCTTCCTTTGTTTTGGACGATGGAAACGGCACGGCCGTTGGCTACCTCGTCGGCGCGCCGTCGACTAGGGCTTTCATCGACAAATACCAGAAGGAGTACATCCCTCGCATCGACAGCGTCCGCTTTCCACTGCCTTCTACGGAAGAAGGAAAGCGTGTAAAGGAAGAGCTGGACGGGCTCTCGTGGATGTTGGACGTGATTTATGACCCTACAGTAATGGACACCGAGTTGATTGATGAAGGGTTTCAAGCGCATTTCCATATCGATCTCCTCCCGGAGTATCAGAGCAGAGGATATGGGCCGAAGTTGCTAGATGCATTTTCCGAGATAGTGAGAAAGGATGGAGGTACTGGTGTGCATGTTGCAATGGCTCCTGGGAATGATCGTGCTGGCGTATGGTATGAGAGGAATGGGTTCGTAAGGAAGTATGTAAAGCGGGGAGGGAGGTGGATGGCCAAGAAACTTTGAGCACCACAACTTATTCGATAAAGTAGCTTATACAATTCTGGTTTCTGGTTTTGATGCATGTTCAAATAAGACTGTCCATTAACACGCACGTCGCTATGATTATGCCGCATGCGACTGCCAAGCCGTCGCGTTATGCGGCAAATATTAATATTCAACCTGGGACACGACCAGTGATGTCCTCACTGTCATGGGTTCGGGATGTACAGGTAAGATTTTGTGTGTACGGGGGCGACGTGCTGGAGGAAAAATTGTGACGACCCCAACATCAGTGGAAACCGGTGTAACGAGGTGCACTCAACTGCTGTCGCCTCATATTCCTCTCCTCCCTCGCTCTCCTCAGCTCGAAGTCAGGGTGGAGCGTAGCGAAATCAGGGCAAACCATCAGGGGTCGCCAAATGTCTATCAATTTTGAGTGTTAGCAGGCCAGACAGCTCAGAGAGAAGTATTAGATCCCATGTAATTGTAATCCCATGAAGGGAGAGATGACACAGCTGTGGCACTCCCTCGAACACATCGCCCTGTTCTCGCTATTTTCGATCTCCAACGTCTCCAACACTGGAGCCGACAACCTTTCGAGGTACCTAGCCCAGAAGATATTTCTTCAACGATTCATCCGGGACGGTCAGCTTCGCTTTCTGCCACTTATATGCATACTCTGTCGATCCATGCCTCGGCGTTGGCTTGTTCCCCATCTTCTTGCGACGCTTTGAAACATCGGGACCCAAGCTCTAAGTGTGATAAACAGGAAGAGCATACCAATGGCGTGGGCTTGCGGATCCCTAGCGATAACTTGAGATCTTTCATCGAATTCGTGGAGCGGCGATGTCCGGCAATCAAAAACCATGATATGGAGTTGGACGGGACTGTCGGATTATCCTAAGACTCGCTCATTCTCCTATTTCGTACCGTAACGGGCAGTGTAAGTACTTTGAATACGATATTATGCCATCGGTATCTCTCGATTTTCCTGGCTCGCATCGTCATTGTAATAAGTGGAGTGTCTCCTGTTGCGAGATTCGGATAACCACAATGTCCAGCCTAATAAAATTACCCATGGTCACTGTAGCCATAATCTTCACTGTAGTAACCATCGCCCATATAATCCGAATAATCCTCGTCGTGGTTCTGATTATCCCAGGTGACGTTCGTGTTGCCAACGATGCGCTCAATCTCCTCGAAGTCGTCAATACTTAGCGTATTAAAGCCTGTAATTTCCAGGCGCCTGAATAGCGCGGGTAGTTTCCCTGGTGGCCGTTTTCGTCCCTGAGACTCCTTCGCATTTCCATCCTCATCATCCTGCTCTTCCTCACTGCCGTCCGTTTCCTCGTCTATTCCATATCTCCGGCTGACCATATGGATTAAATAGGCTGGATTAACTTCACAATTGTGGAGCTTGAAGTTCTTCAACCTCGGCAGCGGCCATGCTGAGACGCCACCGGTCATGGTCGGCGCAGATAAGCGCTTAATCCAAAGACCGGCTTCTAACGAGTTATCGAGGATGGAGATGGCCTTAATCGATAGGTGGCTGAGTACTGAGAATCCTATTTTGTGCTCTGGCGTACTGATGATGAGGGAGACCTCGGCTGAAGTGGGGACGGACTTGAGAATAGACTCAAACTAGGTGACAAGGCGGGAGTGTGGGATCAATGTGTGTTCAAATTTCAGTTCGACCCCGTCTCCAACCCCGTGTACATCCAATTTGTCCTTATCTTGAGTGATGCTGATCGAACTGATTGATCGAAGAATTGATCGAAAGGTTGGTTCCACATGACTGGCCATCGACTTGAAGAGGGCCGCAGCGGTGGGAACGGGTGTTGGTACGGTGCGACAACTGATAACGAGGGTGCTGCAGTTCGGTATCCGGACAGACCTCAAAAGGCCATATGTTGTGTTGAGCGGGAGTTGGGTGAGAGAAAGTGTCGTAAGCTGCGGCAACTCGATCGGGATGTATTCCTTGAGTTTCGGGGCATCAGCAACACTTTCTGCTGCGAGACGTAGAACCTGGATTCCATCCGATGCCCGAAGGATTTCGAGCAGCTGGGATAGAGACGGACGACCTTTGGCCCCAATCCGGTCTAGTTCTAGTGTCTTGAGACCTCTAACACTGCGCGGGTCCCACCGAACTGTGACCGCCTCTAACGTAAGGTGGCACAGTCGGCCCGCTGTTTCGCGACCCAGGCGGATCTGCTCCTTAATTCCAACGCGTTGTTTGATCCGGATATCACTAAGCTTGGGTGTTGCTTTCGCTAGTATGCCATTCACCACAGTTGATGGGACCATTGACAGCTCTATCGAACGCCATCGATGGGTTTGGCAGAGCAGTGTTTCCAGAAGTTCGGCTTTCCACGGCTTGCCAGACCCAGCATGGTAATGTATATCCAATGCCCCATCCTTGGATAAGCGGAGCGAGCGGTACGCATCTTCGGCGGTGCCACTCGTGGTGACGAAGCCAAACAGTTCAGGTGACCCCTTGACGAGTTGGGACCATACAACCGACACCTGGGCGAGCTTGTGTAGGTGGCTGAACTGTGGCCCATACAATCCGTGGAGCGAGTGGAAGAATATCCTGACAAGTACTTCGGTTGGAAGCTGATAAATAGGGGAATCCTGCTTTCGACGATGCCGATGACTGGATATAAGCTCCTGCAACTGCCGGTTGAGTTCTTCGACAGCATTCTCTGTTATGGCGATGTGCTTATCTGCTAGTCCCATTCGGCGAGAGGGCTGGGTGGCCCTGGGTTCGCTAAAATGTTGATAATATGGTCAGCACGGATGTATTTACGTCCTACGGCCACTCGACAGACCCTAGCGACTTCGACCCCAACAGTTGTGTAAAGCGCGCCACGAAATCCTTTACAGCCCCTCTGAGGTCTATTCCCAGCTCGCTCCCTATGTAAGGACGTTTGATAACTCTGGCATTGGGTCCCGGCTGCGTTACGCCCTTGTTGACGGACATTCACCGTTCTATAAGCGATGATGTGTTCGAAGATGAAGTATTGAGATATACTTAAGAAGGGGAACCGTACGCTGCGGTCGTACGCGTGTTGATGGAGTGGTGATTGTGGAGTGGTTGAACTGTGGTTGAGCGCAAAAAGAAAAGTTGAACTCATGTTCCCACTCATTACCCTGCAGGGCTCTCCAGAAATTGCGGGGTATAATTGAAACAACTTGAAGTACTGACTATCGATCTATTTAGATGCGTGCAAGAATCAGTCACTCATGTTTGGATTGTGAAGGTGTCTACACCTTCACTGATGGGTAGCGTGTTAGAACGTCTGTATTTAATCGTCCATCCCTTCCGACTGAAGTAACTCGATCAGATCCTCCGCTCAAGACGTCGGCCCTCCGTATGCTGCGCGAGAGCGCCTGTAGGTGGTCGCCGGAGTCATGGTTGTGATAATACGAACCGATGGTGAGGTATCTAATCTCTAGCAAGCTCCCCAAAGAACAATCACCGTTTTGGCTTGCTCGGCTATATCGCGTCGATGTTAAGACGCATAGAGTTATGAATCATCATAGAGCCTCATAGCACCCGCAATGAGATACAACTACGCGTGTAAGAGATCCTCTGTACTGGTTTCCTCCCCTTCGCTCTAGGTTTTACGACCGCCACCTTCAACAGCCCCTCCCACCCAAGACGATCGATGTATACGCTGATCTTCCCGAACTTATGTACCATGAAAGTTGTAATTTTGGCAGCTTCCATCACATGGCCCATTCCATGCGCTCCTGGATGACCCTTTATGTCAGGATGTTATAGATAGTCCGTGAGGTTATCAGCCTTCAGTAAGTTAGGACTTGCGAAAGCGCCCCAGAATTAGCCATGACCAGGGTCGCTCCCAGTAGACTGCAGCTTGGAGAAGAGCATCCAATCCGAGTACTCACACAGGGCGAAAAGATGAGCTTAGGCACGATACTCAAAGTTGATCGAATGCTATTCCAATGATGTCAACAACCTCGATGCCCCTTCCGCCAAATAAAGCCAAGGTACCATAGATTCTTCATGGGTTTAACATACGTCTTGCATTGTCCTGTTCGGAGAAGCTAAGAACACAATTGGAGCTTCAAAGGAAAATGAGATATTTGTTATAGCCGACTACGAGAAATAGAAAGCAGAGCGTGCTTCTAAACAATTCTATATGCTTATGTCAGATGATGTTAGTGTCGTTAATGAATGCCCAAATCTATTGAGCTTCCATTGATTAATTACGGCGATCGACTAGAGAACCTCACGTTTGCCGGCCAAATCCATCCACCACCACCGCTGCCTTTAGTGATCATTATGCCAGGGTGTACCTCAATGGGTACGACCGCTTGAAGCTATGCTCATCGAACTGGTGAAGTCAGGTAATCAAAAGCCACGAGACTCGTTTGAGAGACGGGACTGTCGGATTATCTTTCTTTCCTGTTCGCAACGAGCCTAGCTGATCTCCCCAACACGCATCGTCGCCGAATAAGTGGAGTTTAACTACAAGTCCTTGTTTTGGATGTCTAGCCTAATAGTGCTCGTAGTGATCATCCTCCTCCTTGTCCGTATTATGCCAGAGGACATGCTCCGGGCCGACAATCCAAACAATCTGCTCGAAGTCATCAACACTGAGCTCATTTAATCCTGTAATCTCCAGGTTACTGAATGGCGCTGGTAGCTGCTTTACTGGTGGTTTTTGTACCACGCAATCTGTTGCATCTCCATTGCCTTCGACTAACTTTTCGACCCTCCCACCATCCTGTTCATCATCATGCTCTTGCTCGTTATCGTCCGTGTCATCTTCGATTCCATATCGACATCTAACCATGTTGATCAGGTTCTCTGGGTCAATAGGGCAATCGCCGAGCATGAAGTCCGTCAGCCTCGGCAAGGGCCATGCCAAAACACCATCGGACTTGATCGGTGTAGATAAATGTTTGACCCACTGAAAAGCTTCTCTGGAGTTTTCCTGGATGGCGATGGTCCTAATGGATGGATGACCGAAGATTGGAGCGCTTATTGGACCCGCCAATAATCGTGAGGGAGATGGTGGCTGAGGTAGGGACTGACTCGAGCATAGACTCAAACCGGACGATACAGCCAGAGGATGGGGTCAGTGGGCATTCGAATTTCAGTTCGACCCCATCCCCCGTCCCTTGTACAAGGAATGTGTCCCTACTTCGAGTGATCCCGATAGGGCCAATCGTTCGAAGGATTGATCTAAATGTGGGCTCGACATGACTAATAATCGATTGGAGGAGAGCGGCAGTGGTTGGAATGGGAGCTGGGGGGGAAGGGCATGTGACGGCGAGGGTTCTACAACTTGGGATCTCGACAGATCTCAAAAGATTGTGTGTTATGTTGAGAGGGAGGGAGGTGAGGGAAAGGATTGTAAGCTGTGGTAACTTCATCGCGGTGTAGTCCTCGAGCGTCGGAGTATCAGTAACACTGTTTGCTCCAAGACGTAGAACCTGGATTCCATCTGATCCTCGAAGGATTTCGAGTAAATCAGGTAGAGAAGGGCGACCTTCGGCCCCAATCCAATTTAGTTCCAGTGTCTTGAGACCTCTAACATTGCGCGGGTCCCACTGGACTGTGACTTGCTCTAACGTAAGATGGCGCAGCTGGTGTAGTGTCGAGGGATCCAGACGGATCTGCTCCTTATTTCTGGCATGTGAGATATGGATATCGCGAAGCTTGGGTGTCGCTTTCTGTAATATATCATTGATGATGCCTGGTGAAACCCTCGACAGCTCTATCGAACGCCATCGATGGGCTTGGGAGAGTATGGTTTCTAGAAATTCGGCTCTCCACGGACTGCGAGAGCCAAATAGAGTAGTGTACTGTATATCCAGTGCCGCATCCCTGGATAAGCGGAGCGCGCGGTGTGCATTTTCGGCGGTTCCGACCGTGGTGACAAAGCCGAACAGTTCAGGTGACCCCTTGACGGATTGGGACCATGCAACCGACACCTGAGCGAGCTTGTGCAGCTGGACAAACTGTGCGGAAATCGATCCACAGAGTGAATGGAAGAATATCCTGGCAAGTACTTCAGCTGGAAGCTGATAAATAGGGGAATCCTGGTTTCGACGACGCCGATAACTGGATATAAGCTCCTGCAACTGCCGGTTGAGTTCTTCAACGGCATTCTCTGCTATGGCGATGTGCTTATCTGCCAGTCGCATTCGGCGGGGGAGCTGGGCGGCCCTGGGTTCGCTAAGATGTTGAGAGTATGATCAGCATATATGTATTTACGTCCTACAGCCACTTGACAGACCCTAGCGACTTCGACCCCAACAGTTGTGTAAAGCGCGCCACGAAATCCTTTACAGCCCCTCTGAGGTCTATTCCCAGT